>WAAG01011636.1:8723-20896 GCA_013390105.1 Tichodroma muraria | reverse complement strand
TGTGTCTCTTCTAATCTTCCACCTACCTCTGTCTTCTAACGATAAACGGCATCATCTTATATTTCTTAATACCTTTAATAAGTGATAACTGCTTTCCTGATTGATCCTCCAAGCATCTTAATTTTGCTGTCCTCTTGCAAATGGTCTTAATATCTTATTGCTTGGGGTTTCTGTATGATTTCTCTGGAGAAAGTGGAGAAAAAAATATTGTATGCTAGTGTAACAAAAACCTTTCAATGTGATTTAAACTTTGTAACAACCTGGAAAGGAGACAAGGGTAAGGGAGATTTGAGGATATCCCACTGCAAAGCCCAGGAACATATGCTTTAATTAAATTTAGCAGCCTAAATCAGCTCCTCCCCTCCTATTTGAATGGCTGGCAGATAGTCTGTGATCAGGAAAATATGCTTTCCTTTGCCCTTATTTATGTTGCTAAAATTCCTCCTAAAATTTCTCAGTGTCGTGACTGCATATAGCAATAGTGGGAGCAAGAAATCAGACAACAAGATATCACCCAGACCCACACGAAGCACTTTGGCTAACAGGGTGGTTGTAGTACAGGTTGCCAATACTGATTGGATCTCTGGATGCTTTCTAGCACGGGAAATGAGATCCAAATTATGAAATTCTAGCAATTAGGTCCTGTCTCATGAAGAAGGTTGGGATGGTTACTCTGCAAAACTCTCTGAGAAAAGATTTCTTAGGGGGTTTTTAGGCACCTGTGTCCATAAATGCCAATGATTTTCCTATTAGAATTGTATAATGTTTAATGTTGGAAGGAGCTGTGACATCCCATTCTTATGGAAAAGGGAGCACTCAATATTTATAGGTGCTCCTGGGCAAAAGGAACAACAATTGTCAAAGTTTACAAAGTTTTATAGGTAAATTGCACACTTGGTGTGGAAATTGATATAAGTTACTCCCTTATGTCCTGTGTAAGCACTGGCAGTGGGTTCTGAATAAATGGATAGAGTGGAAGGGAAGAGGGAGAGATGAATTAAAAAGAGGGAGGGAAGGAAGGGAAGGAAGGGAGGAAGGGAGGGGGGAGGAAGAGAGGGAGGGAGGAGGGGAGGAAGGAAGGAAGGAAGGAAGGAAGGAAATCACCAATCCAGCTGATGGGGTGTTCGGAGTCCTGGGGTGTCCATGTGCCCAGGCTTCATGGGGGTATATATTTTATAGATAAATTTTCCCCATATTGGAGATAAATTTCTCCATTATTAAATAGAGAAATTACCTTTTATGAAAATTAGTTGTCATCCACAGCCTGTTCTTCTAGACCTGTTGGAAATGGGTCAGAGGCTTTTGGGGTCTTGGATGGTCTTGGCCCCCCTTACACCAACTCTCAACCTCGTTCCTGTGCTTGGGCTTTGCTGAGTTGTGCTGATCTCCAGAGGATTGATCAACAAGGATGATTTGTCCCCAAAAGTGCTCCCTTACCTCTGTATAGCCCCTTCTTCCAGCCACAGCAGTCCTTGGCTGGCTCCACTGCGATGCAGCTGTTGGTGCTTGAGGGATAAACATCAGCCCCCTTTATTTTCTAGGCTTCTACAGACACCTTAAAGATCATCTCATTTCCATGGGAAGGGACACCTTCCACTAGACCAGATTACTCAGCGCCCCATCCAGCGTGACATTAAACCTCAGGGATAGGGAGTCCAGGGATAGGAAGTATTAACTGTTAGATACCTAAAGTTTTCTCCAGTGCATATCCAGAGGCGCTGCCCTCTCTGCAGAGCTGAGCAGTTCCTTCCCAGCACTTCATGAGATTCAGGACTCTGGTTCTCTTCTCCAACACCCCAGGAAAGCTCATCTCAAAAGCATGTTCTGGGTGCTTGTAATGATCACCAGTGACACAGTCCTGACTGTCTGGTAATGCAAAATCTGTCCTTTTTTCAGTATAATAGAGATTATCTTCCTTGCCTAGGAAGTGGGTGGTTTGGACTCAAGTCTTGCAGGTTGGGAAGTTTCCAATCCACCATTCCCATGTCCTAGAAAAATGTGCTAATCATGCAGCTGGGTTAAAGCTGCTTTCTATCCTGCTAGGCAAAGCTGTGCTTTTGTGTGGAAAAAGGGCCCTAAAGCTGCATAAAGCCAATGAGGGAACAGCCAAAAAAGTGACATGACATTGCAGCTCCTGAAAGAGGGGATCCTAAACAACCTCTTGGGGGAGAACGTCTAAAGGGTGTAAAAATATACTGCAGAGGACTTTTAAGGTTAAACAAAACACTCATGTCTGACGTGATAAAGAAGAGGGAATTTGCTTGAATTTCCCTAATCCTCATATGGAAGAGCTTTTTCCTAGAGGGTGTCCAATGAAATAATAGAGGTTGCCTCCCTCGGTGGATGACCTTTGTAATGTTGTTGAGCCTCATCCCTGCTCTCAAATAGATAACCCAGGGATTGGAAAATTACTTTGTCTTTCTTCTTAAAAATGAGCTTTTACTAACTATTGTAGTGAGCTACAACTCTGTTTCAGAGGAGAGGTTTTATCACTGATTCTTTTCAGCCTGAGCATCCTTTTTCTAAAGGCAAATAAATGCTAAGTGCAAATAAACCCTGCTCTCATTAGGACAGCTTTGTTCTTTGTGTTGTGCGAGTGGGAGAGATGAGCACAGGTCTGTGAAGTGCTTCTGACTGGAGAGGGATGCACAGCAGCTCTGAGACTGGCACTTTACACCTGGGTCTGTGCTGCAGCGTCTGGGCATCTTTAGTGCCTCATCCCCACCTTCAGTAAATTTACTTCCTTAAAATACCCTGGCTACTCAGCCATTTCAAAGCTGTCGTTGATGGCAGACCTCCAAGGAAGAGGCTGGATGGTGTAAAAGAGGCATCCACAAGATAAAGCTTTCTCTGCTTCAAAGCTGAACAGATGTTCCAGTTTGTGGCCAGAAGGGCACCGCGTTATAGGGAATCCCTGGATCCCGAATTAGTTAAAGTTCCCTCTATCTAAAGCAGTGTGGCCAGCTGGTCGAGGGAAGTGATTCTCTCTCTGCTCTGGTGAGACCCCACCTGGAGCACTCTGTGGTGGTGGCTTGACCCTGAGTGGACACCAGGTGCCCACCAAAGTCCCTCTGTCACTCATCTTCTTTGGCTGGACAGGGGAGAGATAATACAATGACTCATGCTTTGAGATAAGGTCAGGGACAAAACACTCACCAATCACCATCATGGGCAAAGCAGATTCAACTTGGCAAAAGTTAATTGAATTTATTACCAATGAAATCAGAGTATGATAATGAGGAAAAACCTCAAATCTTAAAAACACCTTTCCCCCACACCTCCAGGCTTNGATAATGAGGAAAAACCTCAAATCTTAAAAACACCTTTCCCCCACACCTCCAGGCTTTGGGGTGACCTTAGAGCACCCTTCAGTAGCTGAAGGGGCTCCAAAAGGGCTGGAGAGGCATTTTGAACAGGGGCATGGAGTGCCAGGACAAGGGGAAATGGCTTCCCACTGTAAGAGGGCAGGGTTAGATGGGATATTTGGAAGAAATTTTTCCCTGTGGTGAGGCCCTGGCAAAGGTTGCCCAGAGAAGCTGTGGCTGCCCCATCCCTGGAAGTGTCCAAGGCCAAGCTGGATGGGGATTTAGTAACCAGGTCTAGTGGAAGGGGTGTCGACCCATGGCTGGGGGTTGGAGCTAGAGGATCTTTAGGGTCCCTTCCAACTCAAATTATTCCATAATCATTTGCAGTCAGTAGAATGGATGAGGATAGTTAAGGAAGGACCATTTTAGTCTTAGTCTTAGGATGAGTGACAAGCTGAGGAGTTTTATTCTACCCACTTAAATTTCACCAAGAATTCAAATCGTGACATAACTCATTAAGACAATGTGTTCCAAAATTTTACGCAGCAATTGTTGTTATGCTGTTGGATAGCATCTGCACCCTGGATCAGAAATAGTTCACCTCAGTCCTGGATCAGCTGCATTCCAGTCCTGGTCCAGAGTTAATGTGAAGTCAGTGGAAGAACTCCTACTGAGTCAATAATCCCTGGATCAATTTCCTATGTCAGTTCACAAAGTGCTTTTGAATAATGTATCCTGAAGGCTTTATATAAAATCGAAATTAGTGTTTTCATTTACTTGCATATCATCAGAATAAAACTTTTTTTGGAAATTGTTTTACTTAGTTATTTATCTGTTTGGAGATTGGAGCTGATGTCTATTGATCAGCCTGATTAAAGAATGTGAAATCAGAGTGAGGCTGGCACTCTAATTTTAATGAGTTAGTGTATTCTTTTTATTTTTCTCAGACAGATTTGATAAAATGAGATACAAATCTACACACCTGCAGGCCATTCAGATAATACAGTGCTGGGCTAGAGAAATGGAAAGAGGATACCTGCATTCATCAGCATGATAAATGCAAAAAGGGAGAATGATTAACTTTGGAAAATGTTTTTCATAGTCCACTAGCTTAAGATATTAATGAATTGGTGCTTGAATGAGCCAGACCTCTTAATCTTAAAGTGATATAATTTCACATATAATATAATAAACCACAACAGAATTAAATTTGGGCCACTTAATCCATTTATTGGGAGTATAGAATATCACAGAATCGTAGAATATCCTGAGTTGAAAGGGGCCCTGTGTTGAAAGGATCATTGAGTCCAGCTCCTGGCCCTGCACAGGACAACAAGACTCCACACCTGGGAGTGTTTTAAACGCCCCTGACCTGGTGTTCTGTTCTGTGTTGCACTCTGATCTCAGTGTGGGCTGCCACCAGAAATGCAGCTGGTCCTGCTCCTGCCATTTCCCAGCTGGCCCTGGCTGCACATTCCTGTGCCTTCCCACGTTTGGCTGAGCAGCTCTGTGGGTGGGGGCAGCAGAAAGGACAGGAATCAATTCCAGCAGCAGCCTGGAGCTGGACAAAATAAAAATGACACGAAACCTGAATTCTGAATGGCATCATAGCCCTGTGTGGTTATGGAAATTTCAGTAATTAGGAAATCCAGTGTGGTGCAGTGGTAACTTATTTCACGAAAAATAAAAAAGGATATGTTCATAAGTAAAAACAATAATTGCTTTCTTTTTGTCTTCAAGGTGATTCCTGCTACTGAAACAATTCACTGGCAACAAGGATGGTGAAGGGTCAGGAGGGGAAGCTGTATGATGATTGGCTGAGGTCGCTTGGCTTGTTCAGCTCAGACCAGGGACCAGGTACAAGCCCTGAAGGAATGACCTGAAGTTGAGTCAGAGGAGGTTTAGTTTGTATATCAGGAAAAAGTTCTTCATCCAGAGGGTGGTTGGGCACTGGAACAGGCTCCCCAAAAAAGTGGTCACAGCCCCAAGCCTGACAGAGCTTAAGAAGCATTTGGACGACGTGCTCAGGAGCAGGGTGGGATTATTGTGGTGCCCTGTGCAGGGCCAGGAGTTGGACTTGATGATCCTTGTGCATCCCTTCCCACTCAGGATATTCTGTGATTCTATTTTAAACGTTTGAATAAGAATTTAGTGAAATCTAAGGGATTATATAATGGGAGAGGATGGAGGTGTGTCCTTTAGGCAACAATTTCAAGGTTCAGCAAAATCTGTCTCCTGGTAGGTAAAAACAAACAAACAAACAAAAACCACCACAGATGTTTTGAAACCTGTGTTTTGCAAAGATGGGATTTATTAGGCTCCTCAAAAGGGGAACTTCTTCTACTGAAGTCACCTTAATAGAGAAATGGGATTAAGCAGAGACCTTACAAAGAGCAAAAAGCTCAGAAGAGGAAACTCCATTTTAGAACTCAGAAGTGCAGGGATGGCACAAGCATTCCTAAAAGTTAATTCAGATTAATCCTCACAAGGAAAATTAAAACACAGAGCAAAGATTCTTCAGCACTTAAACATGAAACCAGAAAGAAAACATGGAATAAGAAATGCAGGGCAGACATTGAAGATAATGGAAATATGACCCTGCAGTTTAAAGTCTACTTCAGCTCTGTTTCCTGTAAGGGCTCTGCTGTGGAACCTGCTAAGAAAAGACAAGATGATTAATGGGAAGAAGACTGTGGACATGGAAATTTCTATTACCAAAGTGGAAACAAAACTCTCTAAACTAGTTTCATTTAGCCAGGGAGAAGGGAGGAGATACAGAGCTGGGTAATCAGCATCCTTGATACTTGAAAGAGCTGGCTCAGGAAATCAGTGCTCCATCTCAAAGCTCTTTAATAAATGTATGAATTTGGGGGTGGCTCCATCTGTGTGTCAAATAATAAATATAGCGTCCATATATGAGTGCAGAAAAGCAACCACACAGACACAGAAATGTGCAAGCTTTAGAATAAATCTTCCCAAAAACAAAAATGAATGAATAATTAAAGAAAAGGAACGGCCAAAGGAGGTGAAAATAAATCAAGATGGTAGGAAATACAGATTTATCAAAGGCTGTTTGTGTCTGATATCTTTCCTTAAAAAGGATAACCAATTCTTATGGATGAGAAAAATGCTTTAGACATAATCCACTTAGACTTCAATGAATATCAATATTGTGCCACATGGGATATTATTAACTGGAGAAAATGTGGATCATTTCCAAAATACTAATGTGGTAAGTAAGTACTAAAGAGAAATGACCTGGGATTCTGAAGAGAGGAGAACTTGTAGTTTGCAGGGCAGTTTTTAGTGGAGTTTCACAATGCTCTGTCTTTAGACTAATCTTATTTAATGTTGCCGTTGGTGACCCTGCCTTAAAAAATAGAGCTTTACTAATGACTTTTGTAGACAGCATAAAGCTGGGAGGTACAGGCAATTCAGGAGAGGATTGGTGCATTAGTGAGGTGAATTGGATGGAGAACTGAAAAATATAACAGGACAAAGAGTAAGGTCGTGTGTGTGGGGATTAATAACAAGAGAATCAGATCTAAAGCTGGAGCAGTGGAAAATGAAGGAGTGAAAAGGGCACATTGTGTTTGCTGATCACAGGATGATACAGCCCTGGAAAAGCAAACATCCCAGGGCTGCCTCAGCTGAGGGGTTCTCAGGAGCTGTCTTTGGAGAGACTGAAATGAGGCCTCTTACAGGGTACAAAATCCTTGTCTCCCACAAACAACAGATGTGACTTCAAGATAGTCCTGAAGGACTAAACACCTGTGGCATGGAGAGGTTACCAGGTAGGAAAACCTTGGAGTGTTTGTGTTTTATACAGCCTGGGATAGGGGCAGCTCAGATGGAATGTGATTATTCTTTAATATACGTGAACTCTAGGAACAAAGAAGGATTCTTTAAGCAGAGGGAGAACTGTGATTATGGAACCATGCAATCATAGAAAGGCTTGGGTTGGAATTGATATCACTGTGATGCCCATCCATGGGCAGGGATGCCACCCACAGACCAGGATGCTCAGAGCCCTTCTGCAAGAATGGTGCAAGAGTGATGCAAGAATAAATTGTTATATATTGGACATTAATTAATTTAGTCTGGGAAGTCTTAAGAATTAAGATGGAAGGGTCTGGGACAGTGTCCTAATGCCCATAATGGAAACAAAAGACCTTACTTACAGGTAGACTTGTGAGGCAGAAACTGGAAGATATCACCAGCTGTCGTACAGAATGGGTTTTGATTGTCCAGAAAAAAGCCTGGATACTCTGAGCTCAGCTGTGTCACCTTCAGTCCCAAGCTGGGATGATGCTGCACTGACAGTTTTGCGTCTCTGACAGAATCACAGAATAAAAAAATATCCTGAGCTGGAGTGGACCCACAAGGATCATTGAGTCCAGCTCCTGTTGCTGCACAGGACACCCCAAGAATCACACCCTGTTTCTGAGAGCTTTGTCCAAATGTTTCCTGAACCCTGGCAGACTTGGGGCCTTTTTGTTGTTCTCTGTTGCGTGGTACAAACGCATCTTAGATGAGTCTTGAGTGAGACTTTGAGGTCTGCTGCTGGTTCCTGGCATGAAGGGTTTTTCTTCCCACCTTTAGGTAAAGGAGATAATCCTGAGCTTAAATGAGCTGAGCCACGCTCTCAAGGTGGATCTTTTTCTCTATGGAGAAACTTGGGATCCCGGAGTGCTTCCTATTTTAGTTTAAACACTACCATCAGGCCAAAAATGGGCAAGGATGAATCAAAGCCACTTGGGAGGAAAACAACTTGGGCATCTTGGTTGATGAGAATCTCAACATCACCTGTCAGTTGTGGACCTGCAGCCCAGAAAGTCAACCCTGTCCTGGGCCGCTCCCAAAGCAGTGTGGGCAGCAGGTGAGGAGAGAATTCTGCCCCTGTGCTGTTCTCTCCTGAGAACACACCTGGAACATAGCATCCAGGCCTGGGGTCCACAATAAGAAGAATGTGGATCTGCTGGAGCAAATCCAGAGGAGTCCATGAGGGCTGGAGCAGCTCTGCTATGAAGAGAGGCTGAGAGAATTGGATTTGTTCAGTCTGGAGAAGATTCCAGGCAGACCTTGGAGCCCCGTCTGGTACCACAAGGGCATGGAGCAACAGGACAAGGGGGAATGTCTTTGAAATAAAGGATAGTGGATATAGATTTAAGGAATAAATTCTTCCCTGGAAGGATGGTGAGGGCCTGGCAGAGGTTGCCCAAGGAATCTGGGGCTACCCCTTCCCTGGAAGTGTCCAAGGCCAGGTTGGATGGGGCTTGGAGCAACCTGGGATAGTGGAAGCTGTCCCTGCCCATGGCAGGGGGTCAGGAGCTGGACCTAGATGACCTTTAATGTCCCTCCCCACCCAAACCATTCCATGATTTTATCATTAACAACCAGACTGGGCCTGTATAAGGAAGGAGAAAAAAATATCCCATTTGTACTGTGTATTTCTACCTGCTGGATTGAGACTACATATTACAGGACTGCATTTGCAACTCGTGGACATTTCTGTATCAACAGGGAAGGACATGTCCTTATCAAGATGTCCTTTCAGAGCTCCTCTGAGTAAATGTTTCAGCAGAACACAAAGTTTCTCAGTACAAGGCCAACCTGCTGTACTTGCACAAAACCATTTACATGCTCACTCACACCATGTATCCAGAGGAAATGTTCAGAACCAGGCAGAACACCTTACTCAGCAGTGATATTGCTCTCTGGTTCTTGTAGAAGATAATTTACACAGTATACTGAGTGAATGAAATACAATAGAAGGTTAAATGTCTCACCTAGAATGAAATACAACCTCCTCATTGCCCTCCTGAAATTACAAAAGTCCCTGCAATGATAAAGGGAAAACACATTTCTCTAAGTCTCTGAGAGTTTTGCTCAACAGTAAAATGTAACAATAACAGAATTTTATAAAAGAAACATCTTTTTCTCTTTTAGATAATTTAAATGTATGTCTCCTTACACTGCGGTGTCTTATCCACATCAAAGATGTGTTCCACAGGTTATTTAAGAGCAATGCATTGTTCCTTGCTCTTGACAGTTCATCCCAGTCAAGGAGTCCTCCTTGTGTGGGATCAGCTGTGAGAGAGCAAGGAGGAGGTTTTCCCCCTGTTAGAGATCAAAGTGTCACTTTTTGACTCAATTTAGCAAATATTCTGCCGTGTTACCAGAGGCGTCTTGAGGGGAATTGTCTATCCTGCAGCTTCTGCAAGCTGGGTGCTGCCAGGTCACCGTGACCTGACAGACACAGCCACGGGGGAGTGAAGTGGGAGAGTGACAGCACAGTTATCCTGGGAAGATCTGAGGAGGGTTTATGGGGCAGCCAAAAAACCAGGATGTATTTTTAACATGGACTGCGAAAAAGGAAAATGCTGAAAGGAAAAATAATAAATTTAACTTCTTATTCAGAAATCATCAGTTTATTTGTTTTGTTTTTTTTTCAGGAGCCCACACTCAAGTGACAGTTGGTGATATTAAAGTCTGCCTGTATTTGGGACATGTCATGTGGAAAGAAGTGATCCACTGAGCAGTCGGGCTGGAAACAATGAGGAATATCAGCCCTTTTTTGGAGAAGAAGGTTGGTGGAGGAGAAAACCGTCATAACTCCCTTGTATTCCCATAGTGACGGGAGAGGACAGCCCTTGCTGGTATCCATGGTGTGTGTAAGCAAGGAACATTCATGATACAGAAAAGGCTGAGAGGCACTACCAAAGAGATTTAGTCATTTAAAGGGAATGACAGAAATTCAAAAGTGATTCAAAAACTGTCCACGCATCTATATTTACTCTCATTTTGGTGAGTCAAGCAGAGGGATGCTCTTTGGTGGGAGGACTTGAAGAGCTCAACTCTGTTTCCCCCTGGTTTGTCTCCAAGGTGGCCCCTGGTTGCAAGCCAAGAATTCCCTGTAGAAGAGGAGAAATAAGAGCAGAGGGTAGGGAGGGGGATCAAGACCAACAAAGGACTGAGATTTAGTGAAGAAACAGAGGGATGTGGTGAAGAAAGGAGAGGTTTTTCCATTTGTGGTATCAGATATAGTTCAAACATGAGGCTGCAGCAGAATTGAGATTAACACAAAACATGCCTGTGCCTTTGGTAACTTTGAGCTGATCATTGGAAAGCAATGATGGATTCTTAAATTGAAATCATTAAAATAAAGCCAAATCAAAGCAGCTTCTCAGAATCCATTCAGAGAAAGCTCTCTTATTGTGCCAAGAGTAGCCTGCATGCCAGAGCTCTAAATAAACAGTATAAATATACAGGGTCATAAATCTTGTGTGAGAAATTAAAACAAGGGAAAGGACATTGATTTATTATATGTTTGCTGGAAAGCTTAAGACTACATCTTTCATTTTAATAACAGTGTCCTCTGTGCTCCGTAAGGGGGCAGAAGTGCTTGACTTCAATTGTGCTTTTTCTGAGGGTTTTTTGTAATTTTAAGGTGAGTAGAAAGTTTTCCCAGAACAGCAGTCTTACAAGTTCCACTTTTAGGTTGCTTCTAGATTCCCATTAAAAGTTCACAGCTCAGTCCAGGTTGCCCAAAAAGAAACCGACCTCTTGAACTTGCAATACAGCTCTTGTTTCTGGGAAAGGGTTTTGTGGGAATTGCCATAAAAAATCAGGAGAAGCATTTGAGGGCTCGTGTGACTGATGGACATCACATAAGTGTTGCTACTTATTAAGAGTTAATCATAGAATCATAGAATGTTTGGGGTTGGAAGGGGCCCTAAAGACCATCCAGTTCCAATCCCCTGCCATGGGTTTCTGCTATCCCAGGGTGCTCCAAAAGCCCCATCCAACCTGTCCTAGAACCCCTCCAGGGATGAGGCAGCCACAGCTTCTCTGGGCAACCTGTGACAGGGCCTCACCACTCTCACAGGGAAGAACTTCTTCCTAATATCTGATCTAAACTTACCCTCTTTCAGTTTAAAGCCATTAATGAAGTTATTAATGAATGAACAGGAATTTTATACCAGATGCAGATACACCCCAATTTATTAAAAAGACATTTTATGGACGACTCCTAAAAAAGCGGTGTATTTTTTTTTCTCTTTTCCCTTTTTTTTTCTCTTTTCCCTTTTTTTTTTTGTCCCTGACTTGTAGCACCTCCATAACCTCTAGACCTGAGTAGCCCCAGTGCTGTGTGCTGTGTGGAGAGAAAGGGGTTAAATCCCTACGTCTCTGTGAATCACAGCCCTGCTGTCCGCTGCGGTGAACTAGGACTTGTCATCTCTGAATTTGGGACGCACACTTATCTTCCAACTCCGTCACTTTTCATGATCTTTATCTCCCTAAAACTTTCATGATCCAGATGTTCCCTTCTGGCTTAGGTGGCTGTGCTGGAAACCATCCCCTCTTAGTGCTGCCTGATGCCTGTGACACAAATCTGTGTCCAGTAATCAGAGGACGCAAATGGTATCTGCAGAGCGTAGCTGGATTTAATTAGAAGAATAATAAATATCTCAGACTTTGGCACCACGACATCTCCATCATGGTTCACTGCCTGTACCAACAGTTCCATGAACAGCTATTCCTCCTTTCCATACCTCTAGGCTGACTTTACCAGGATAACAGTACTCACTTCTGAGGCACTTAATAAGAGGAAATATTGTTTCAGGTTGGAGGAAATCAAAGAAAAATTATCTGGGGAAGGAATTTTATTAATGTTTCTCAGTGTCAGCATCTGAGAGAAGTTTTAGGAAGACTGTCTTCAGTGCTGTAAATAGCATCATGCTAGATTGATACCTTAAAACAGCTGGAACACCTGATTTATTTATTTTTTTTTTTCCAGATGGCTGATGAAAATCTTCATGCCACTCATGGTCAGGTTTTTCTGTCAGGTTGTTTTTCATTTTCTTT
>WAAG01011635.1:1365-15567 GCA_013390105.1 Tichodroma muraria | reverse complement strand
TGGCCAATCTGCCTGCACTCTGAGCTATTAGTAGTATTTTACAGTTCTCAACCTGGAATTTGCTGTAGGAAGAAAGGAAGCAATTGCAAAAGTGATTGGAAAAAAAGTAGCTTTATATAACAGTTTTTTTATAAATAAACAAGCAAAAAAAGTTTCTATCAGAAATTCATATCCCATCGCTGTTTTCTGCAGCTTGAATTTATTTATAGCATCTTTTTCCTCCTTATTTTTCTTTCTGACAGTGGAATGGTGATGGTGTCACACAAGACTGACCTGATCTAGCAAGAAGGATGATAGCTGTCATGAAAGCTCCCATGAGTTTGGATGAAGCTTAGAAAACAGAATCATTGCTTTCCACTGACAGTATCTGTTTCAACTGAGCTGAAGCAACCTCTGGATTGATTACAGGGGAATTCCAGATCACAGACAAACAAAGTGAGACACGATACTCTAGCTTATCAGTCCCCTGAAAACTAAATGGAGCTACTCAAATCAGTCCTTATGTGCTACAAGATGTGTCCAGACATGAGGCTTTTCTTCTCCCATAAGGATTTTAACAGTGCCATTCACCCTGCCCTCTGTTCTTCAGACTCCTGATCAGAATTTATATTTCTGCAAAGCCAAACCAAGTTTAGAGACGTTTCTGCTATGAGATCAGAGTATGGAAGCCACACAACAACCAAGTTCTTTCTAATGTGTGATAGAGCATGAGAACACAACCAGAGCCTTGCAGCTATTCCATGTTATGGCAATGATTCCCGTTTCCTCAGTATAACAGATGTGACACAACTAGGATGATGCATAACTTAGTCACTGTTGTGTTTTACCATACCCCAAGACTCCAAACATTTACAAAGGGCCCTGATTCCTAAGTAATGTGAACTGAGCAGAGAAACCACATCTCACAGGAAGTGTGAAATGACACCATATTTTTCCCTGCTACACTTTTAACTCAATTGCATTTGGACACAGAGCTTGGGAATAAACAATGGGGTTTCTCAGAAATTAGTCTTAATAACATGAAATCTGTGTTTTGGAAACTATTGCGTTTTGCATAATTTGTCTAACAAGTTAATTAGTGTTAAAACTTGTCATGAATATTGACTGTAGCTGCCTAGATCAGTTTTGGTCCTGATTAAATAAAGGTATCACTCATGAAGACATTTCAGTTCTGCCTGGTGATCCTTAGCTACAGAATACCCAAAATGCCTTGTCTGTGGATAAAGATAATTGTGAACTAGATAGTCTGCTGAAGTGTTATTTTTGTTTTTAGGAATTAGCAACTTCAGCAAATACTTCCCTCAAACTCTCTACAAACAGAGAGACTGCAAACTTCCCTTCTTTTGAGTGTTCTTGTAAAGGTTCTGTGTCACAAGAGACTTGGCATTAAAAATTTGTTCCACAAAAAATTTACTCCATTTTGGAAAGACACGATCCCTCCTAACTGAACACAGGAATAAAATTATTACCCTATATCAAGAGAACTTTAAAAAAAAATTCTAGTAAACCAACATCAACAATTTGCAAACAGACTGATAGTTTCTCTTTTTTCCCCTGAGATATTATTGGTGTTTGTTGGTGAAAGTTTGGTAAGAAGTGAGCTGTTCTGCATTTTGTTCTATATTTTTTATTTTAAGAATCTATCTGATACTAAAAAAAATGCAATGTCTTCATAACAAGGTTGCTTATTTATTGATTATACCTTTTCCAAATGAGGTTCTTTGCTGACTTTTTGTAGTTATCAATATTTAAGGGCTTGTTTTCACTTTTGTTTTTGTTTGTAGAAAAGTTATTTTGGGGATAACTAGCAAAGTAGCCTAACTTGTTTTCCTGCCTAATTACTATTCTTTCTTTATTTTTTCTTGCTTTATTGTTGGAAAAATAGCTTTCCAAACACTTAACAAATGACCTCTTTTACCCAAAAAATATTTGGCTTTTTTGATGATAGAAGTGACAACAATAATATTTTAGGTCTCTTGAATTTTCAGAAGCCTCAGGGGAAAAACATTTGTGATTTTCTTACCTAAGTTCACAGTGGTTTAAGGTAAAACTACAAAGTATTTATTTATCTAGTTAGTATCAGAAACCATGGGCTGTTGATTTGATTTTAATTTCAGACCTACCTGTGGTTTATTCCTGGTTTCTCCCAGTTGTCTGTCAGTCAAGGTTAAGTTACCAGGTTCAATATGCTGCCACTGCTGCATTTCAAAGGATGGTGGGACAATGACTCCAAAATGCACTTATTTATAGTACATTTCTCTGGACGTTCCAGGTATTTTGCTGTAACCCGCAACAGTGGAAAATAGTGGGAAATCACAAACTGTTACACCTCTCTTTGTGACAAGATATTATCATTACACAGGAAGTAAGAAAGTCTTAGAATAACAGTTCTAAGTTCTTAGTCTTATAGAATAACAGTTCTTGAAATACATTTTTAGAATTTCTCAGAAAAGCCACTTGTAAGAAGCACATTAAGATGACCTTATTTTTATTTTAGCCCCTTAAACCAGAACCATATTTGAGACTGTTGCTTTTGAAAAGAGAAAATGGAGACCAGAGGACTCCTCACCCCAGAAGCTTTGAGCTCAGCCGAAGAGAAGAGTGGGTGGTTTGGATATGTGTGTATGAATGGGGATAGGAGAAGCAGAGGAGAGAGAAGTGTGATTAATTGTATCCTTACTAGCTGTTATTCTTTCGCATTGGCCTTTCAGAGTGCCCTTTATTTCACTAGGACAAACACCCAGACTGGGAAGAGGTGTGTAATATTTTTTCTTAATCACACAGAGTGTTTACAAAAAGCAATTAGTAGTGTTGGTTAATATACTGTTTTTCTAAATCATGTTGGTCGTGTATTGTGAATCCCTCATGTACAGATGGTAAACAGTAGCTAGAAAAGTATAATAGGTATATAATAAGACAGCAAAGTTATATCTTAGGATGAATCTTTGTTATGGATTCTCAGGTTTCCACTAAAATTACTCCTTTCATTGTATGGGATTTCCAGCCTCCATGTCAATATTGTTAATATTGCTCCAATGTATTCCCTTACCATATATACTGATTGGATGGTCTTGAGTTTAAGATATTTTTCTGATTGTATTTTGAATTGTGACATTTTGTTCCTATCAGGTTGACTTTCTGAATAAGAAAGAATGAATTCTATGTTAATGTAGTATAGTATACTGTATATAGTATAATACATAATATTGTATGTAGTATAATACATATATGTATGTAATACATATAGTATAATGTACATTATAGGATAATCTAAGTATAGGTAAATTTGCTGTCTGTCTACAGAGAAATGGATCATTAATAGCACTGTGAAATCCTCAGATATATTCTGCCACCATTGTGCTATATTTTATCCAATGCATTCATTAGACAAAGATCTTTGTGATACAAGCAAGATCTAGAAAGATTAGACTAGAAAATTATTTCTAGAATTTTTTTATTTTCTCATACCATTTCCTATATTCCCAATAAGCAGTTTTCTGCTTCCTTTGTCCTTGGCTCTGTGATATGTTAACTACTAGCATAACAAGGAAATGCCTAATTTCAAACACAATATGCATTGATTTCTTCTTAATTACCTAACAAAATTTTCTTAATATGTTTAAGAAGCCTCTGTCGTAGGGCTTAATATATTTCTTCAGAACTTACATCTTCTCTTAAAACAGATTTTTTGTTTCCTTAGAACATTTCTTATACCAAATACAAGGAATTTAAAAGACTGTCTTTGGTTTCCATGGCAAGGTTCTAGCAATGTGTGGGCTGTAGGTGGGATTGCTGTGTGAAGCTGCTGTGTCTGACAGAGCCAATGCCAGCCAGCTCCGAGATGATGGCCAAGGCTGAGACAGGCTAGAGAGGGTGGTAATGCCTCTGTGAAAATGTGTTCAAGAAAAAAAAAACCTGTTACTGTCCAGAAGCAATTGTGGGCAGAGAAGAGAGGAGTAAGACTTATGTGAGAGAAACTTCTCTGCAGCCACCAAGGTCAGTGAGGAAGGAGGGGCAGGAGGTGCTCCAGGTGCTGTAGCAGAGATTCCCCTGCAGCCTGTGGTGCAGCCCAGGGTGAGGCAGCTGTGGCCCTGCAGCCCATGGAGGATCACAGGGATCAGAGATCCTCCTGCAGCCCCTGGAGGAGCCCCACATTGGAGCAGGTGAATGTGTGGAGTTAGGCTCAGACCCCATGGGAAGCTTGTGCTGGAGCACACTCCTGGCAAGGATCTACAGACCTTTGGAGAGAAGAGTTCACATAGCAGCAGGTTTCCTGGGGGCCCATGCTGCAGCAGCCTTTTCCCTGAAGGATTGCACCTTGTGAAATGGACCCACACTGAAGCTGGAGAACTGTAACCCATGGGAAGGTCTCATGCTGGAGGAGCTCATGGACTATCTCCCATGGGAGGGACCTCATGCTGGAGTGGGAGAAGGGCTCCTCTCCTGAGGAGAAAGCAGTGGGAGAAACAATCTGACCATAACCCCCATTCCCTGTCTCTCTGTTTTGCTGATGGAGAGGAGGTACAGTCTGGAAAAAAGGGAGGGGTGAGGGAAAAGTGGTTTTAAGATTATTTTACTTATTATCTTGCTTTGATTTTGGTAGGTAATAAATTCGTCAAGTTCAGTCCGTTTTTCACATGACAGTAATTGATGAGTGATCTCTTCCCTGTCCTCCTTGTCTCAACTCATTAACCTTTAATTATATTTTCTCTCCCCTGCCCAGTTGCAGAGGGAAGTCATAAAGTAACTTTGGTGGGTAGCTGGCATCCAGTCAGGATCAATCCACCACTTAGACACACTTAATCAGATGAAACTATGTTAAGACAGTCTCAATGAGCCTGTGGGTCTCAGAATGCTTAGCAGGGCATGTACCAATCCTCTGGGTAACCTGTTCCAGTGTTACACCACCCTCTTCTTAAAAAAAAGTCTTTCTTATATCTAGTCTGAATCTACATCCTTTTATATCCTTTGTCCTATCACAACAAGCTGTGCTAAAAAATCTGTCCCCATCTTTCTTGCAATTCCCTTTAGGTACTGGAAGGCTGATAGAAAGTCTTCTGGAAGTCTCCTTTTCTCCAGACCCTTTCAGCCTGTCCTCATAGGAGAGATGCTCCAGCCCTCAGACCATCTTCATGGCCCTTGTCTGGACCTGCTCCAACAGGTCCATGTCTTACCTGTGCTGAGGATCCAGAGGAGGATGCAGCACTGCAGGTGAGGTCCCCCAGAGCAGAGGTGAGGGGCAGAATCACCTCCCTCGACCTGCTGCCCACCCTGCTTTTGATGCAGCCCAAGATACAATTACCTTTCTGGGCTTTAAGCCTGCTTTGCTGAGTCATGTCTTGTGTTTAATCCACCCAACCCCCCAAGTCCTTCTCAGCAGAGTTGCTCTCTATGTGTTCATTCCCCAACTTTTATTAATATCAGGGTCCACTTTGACCCACATACAGGACCTTACACTTGGCCTTGTTGAACCTCATGAGATTGCCATGGGCCACTTCTCGAGCTTGTCCAGGTCTTTCTGGATGGCCCTCCATCCCTCAGTCATGTCAACCACACCACTCAACTTGGTGTCATATTTCTTTCTCTTAATGCAAACTATGTAATTGTTTAGTGCTGTTGTTTGCCATGTGATAAATACATTTCTCTCTGTACATGTCTGACAGGAACTCTATTTGATTTATTGTTCTTTTATTAGACACTTAATTTTATTTGACTCCTCCCCATCCAAGATAAACTGCTGTTAAAATTCCCAAAAGGTGACACAGTGATATTGAAATGCTATTGGTTTTTAAAGCATTTATATGTTTTATGTATTATTTTTAAGCCTACCATTAGATATTATAGAATTATCTTGAGAAGAAACATAGAAATATTATTTACCACAGAAGAAATGACACAAGATAGATGAGAAGAGGGCTTGCTTTTGCTCTTCAAGGCTTCTACTTTCTATAGTCACAGTATTTGTTTTAGGGAATTTCATCAGTATCTGTTTTTTAAACCTCCACTGCTGAGGAAGAAAGAGTGAAATGTCCAAACCCTATAGAGTATATGGGAAGACCAAAAGCTACTGTCCCTTTAGAAGTCTTGTCTTACCAGATGCTGAGTATAACTGCTCCTGTATTTTAGATAGTCTTGTTCAGGAGAAACTTCCAAAACGGAGAGAAACAATTGCACAAGTTTTTAGTGATTTTTGTTTCCTTTAAAGGAAGATAATTGCTTAACAATAAGTCCTAAACAATAAGCTGCTGAACAATGTTAGGCTCTGCTGACTAAATGATGCTTAGAAGTTTAAACAGGATTGTATCATTCCATGACTTCCTGTTATTTTTATGGGATTGCTGTACAGACATTCTTTCAACAATCATCAGAGACGAAGAGAAAAGGAATTGTTCAAAATCGGTGTTTCAAAAGAAAAAGATAACATGACCCCATATCTGGAATATCAGCAGGAAATACTTTAACTTTCCTTCAAGTATTTTTCATCTCCCTCATACAAGTTTCCATGTCCTGTAAAATAAGAGCAATCTTGAGAGGCAAGAAACACCTCTCTATTTTATGTTAAAGCACTCTTAAATGTTATCTTGGAAAGCCTCTGACATGCTTTTCTACAAGTCTTTACTGTATTTCAAAGTACTCAGTACTCTTGATTTTCCTCTGTAAATAATATCATTAGAGCTTTAGTGCAGGATTTCAAAGATAAGTTTGGGGTTTAGTTGTTTTGGTTCTTTTACTGAATTAGTTAAAATGTATTATTTCCTTCTTTTTTTCTAATATAGCCAGTAAGTCTTTGGACTTCTTTGCTGCAATAACATAATGCTGTCTCATTTTCAATTTCCTTTTCAGCATTTTCTGCAAATATTAATCAAAAGCTGATAGCTAGCCATACAAGCAGCAACTCTGTGAAGTAGAACATGATGAACTTTACATCCATCCTGCCTGCATTTGCCTTGAGATGAACCTTGGTCATGTAGAATTTGCAGAGGAAGTGTGAGGGGATCCCCCATCATGCTGTCCCCCAAACACTTCCCTCACTAGGCATAGTCTTGTCTTTAACAACTGGACCCTGTCCCTGCTCAGCAATCCTCAGTTGTGTGGTGCCTTCTCCCACCTCTTTTTTTACTCTTCTATGGAGTTTTCCATACATTGTCATAAGGAAAAATAAATTTACTGAATATAAGTACAGAATGTAAACTGAATATAAGCACAGCAGAATAATTAGGGTCCATTATTGTGCTGCATCATGCAAAATAATCCAAAGGTGTGATTGTCATTCTGGATTAATAGAAATTATAGTTTTATGTAGGCTATATATTTGTTGACACTAGAACTAGGAGAAAGAAATTGGCTGATGTGTACTGCCAGATCATCAGTTTTATGTAGCAGCGATTTAAATATTACGTATGCCTTGGTACTATACATCCATGCTAAATTAAATGACAGAAGATGCACATTTGGGTGACAGGAGAACTGCAGTTTTGAGATTCTGAAGTACTCAAATTCTGAGAGTATAATCTTCCCCAACCATGTTGCTTTGGTTTTATAATCTGTCTTAATATGTTAAACTAATAAAATACACTATGTGAAGATTATGCCTGCAAATAAGATGTGATTATAATTAATAATCCTCACATTTTAAACAGCATTTTAAGAACTTTGAACTTCCAGTATTTAAATTACTTCAGTTACATTATGTAAAGCTCCATAAAATTTACAACTTTATAAGACTAGCTTGAAAGGTTGATAGTACTGACAGCTCTTCACAGTTTGATAGACATTCTAAAAATGTTAAGCAAAAAAATTTAAAATAAAATTAATCTAATGTAATAGGAACAGGACCTCCTGTTTCCTTAAATGTTTCAGGCAAATTTGTAGAAATCAGAAAAAAATAAAGTCCTCTTCTTTTTCTCACTTTCTCAGTATATAGAAACAGCATAGTGTAAATAAAGGTAGAGAAATTAAGGTAATTATTTTGAAATAAATAATTGTAAGAAAATCATACAGAAAAGGACAAAAAGGAGATGGGGAAAAATTAAGTCAGCAAGAATCACTGCTATGTATGAAAGACATAGCAGGTGTCTATGGAGGAAAGTGAAGTAAGGTCTAAAGCAGTGCCTCCCAACTTGCAAATGAATCTAGCTATTTCTTCACAAAGCTCTAGACAAAGAAGGAAAATAAAAGACCTTGTCAGTAATGTCAATTTCAAAAGTTATTACTTAGGTCAACCTATAAATCAGAAGTCGTGACCATTTTTTGTGTCATTTGTGAGAATTTTTACACTTTGTTTGGCTTTTCAGTTTTCAGAAAGTTCTTGAATTATTTCACTCAGATATTACACTAAAATTTGATCTTTTTAATAAAAACTAAGATTCTTAGAGAATCTTAAGGCTGAATAAGTTACATATGAAAGCATGAAAGCATAAAATGTTTTCATAAAAATTCAGAGGGATGCTAGAACTGCATCTTGTTAATCCTTTGTTAGTACCTTATAAGTGCTGAGACTCCTCAAAATCATTAAGAATACCTAATAAGAAATGGGAAAAATGGATATCATACTTTGTTTGGACTCCAATATGAAAAAAATTTCTTTATGTATAACATATTAATCAAGACTTTATCATAAGGTACTTTGTTTACTACAATATCCTGGAGGAGTGAAATCTTCCCCTCTCCCTCACCAGAACACTACTGAAAAAAATAGTCTTATTCTGTTAACGTAAACAATCTTTCTGAATGTCTCTATTGTTTCCCAATCTTCTTCTACAATTAAATATTGATTGTTCTTATCCAATATTAAAGCTGATCCTTCAGCATTTATCTTAACTGAATTTTTATTTTTTTGCTCTGATAAGTAAGTTTTAGTACAAAACAGAATTATGCTGTGGAATGCTTATCATCATTACTGTCCAAGAAGTTGGTCTAGATGACAAGGGTTCTTCACTGTTGCACAAGCTGAAAATGAAAGGCATAAATATGCATCTAACGTAGGGTTAAACTAAAAACTTGAAAAGAGCTTGTATGAACTGATATAGTGACTGAGTTACAGAACTCTGCATTGTCTTGGCATAGGCTGAGCACACTGGTCTGTTTATACTGGAGAAAATGGATATTGCAGAAGGAAGTCATGGCAGGCCCTGGGCCAGCTCCTGCTGGTGAAATTGGAGATTTCAGTGTCCAGAAAGAGCAGCACATAAATTCAGCCAGATATCATGGTTCTGGGCTGATATTTGTAGGTATGTTAAATGGATTCAAGTTTCTAGATAAACATTTCATGCAGCACTATCCCAGAAGGTTTGTCAAATTGAGAAATGTAGACAGGATCCACACAAATTCATTCCAGTAATCATGCTAAACAAAATTTTTCTTCAAAGGAAAACATTTATTTGATCCCAATTCAGTGGTAATCTGGGCTTTATTCTTTAAAAAGGGTACTCAAAAGTAATTTGAATTAGAAATTACTGTTTATATGTCCAATAAAAGAAATACTGGCAATTTCCAAAGCATAAAGGAATAAATTGTGAAAGAAAATATATTGCATATGTAGAATAAAGACACTAAAACTTATGCCTTTATAAGCCTTAAGTACATAGCTGCATGATAATATGAGCCAAGGTTGAATATAGATGAAATCATGGTGGCTTTGCTTCTGTATTGTTCATCAATGTTTAAGTACAGTCACGGTAAAGCAATCACACTAAATCAGTCATGTAAAATCCTTCTGCAGTCAATGAAGAGAAGTGAATCACTTTTCAGTGGAGTTTGCTCCATCAAAATACATATGTATGAAATGAGTAGATGATTCTCCGTATTAGTGTTTGTCCTTTCCCATTGATCATAAAAGGGCAAAACACAGATGTTAACTTTCAACTGGTTATAGTCAGGTAACAATCGTCTCACAACAAATCCTAGAGCCCTTTAATATTGTCTGCATGGGGTTTTTTTTACAACTTGCTGTCTCACAGTCTGCCTTACATGAAGAAAATCTGTCTTGGCAGGTTTTGGGCAAATTTTACATTTGCTTCCATTTTCCAGATACCGTCCTGCACTAACAAGGCATGAAAACCACTGAGCTCCAAGCCATAGCTATTGGCACGCCTTGTTCTCTTGGCGTTTCTGCCATAAGAAGTTGCAAAGTGCTTCTATTTTACCTTTGTTGACCAGAGACGTATGAAGGTAGGACTGAAATTTTTGTCGGGTTACTGTGGTCTTTCACTCTGGCCTGGCTGACGTCCCCTAGCGAAGCAGAGCAGGTGGCAAGAAGCGTGCAGCGTGCTCAAGCAGGAGCTGCTAATGCAGCTGAGCACTGCTCACGGCCGAGTACGGAGAGGCCCGAGCACCACAACGGGCACGTGCCTCGCGGCTGACAAAGGCCTTTCGGAGGCTTGAAATTTATTATTTACCTCCTGTTCACCTCCCTGAAATATTCTTTAGCAGTTATACAGAAGTGAACTTCTATCACAGGATTTTACTTGCTGAGGTCATTTATCCTCTGTACAGATAATTGTATTTGAAAAATGCTTGAGGGAAAACGGAGTAAAGAGAGAAGGAAATGGCAGATATTGGACACACTCTACAAATGCAAATTAGATTCGTGTTATCTTGGGAAAGCAGACTTTAAGAAATTATTAGTTTATTCCACCAATGCTTTGGTGAATCAAAAATAGGAATATCTGAATGATCTTACAAGTTTAAATAAGTTAAAAATGCAATTGTATTTCAAGAAATAGACATTCTTGTTTATATCAAGCATTTTTGTATGAGGAAGCATATATTTATAAGAATAGACAGAGAGAACAAAAGTCAGCCTATGGATTCTAATTATTAATTTCATTTTTTTATTGGAAGCTTTTTCAAAGGCCACAGAGAATGTCAGTAAGTCATCGGATGTAATGAAACTCAAGATCTTCTCATGACCTGCAAGAGAAAAAACTGCATATGCAGCTTTTCAGAAGTGGGTTTTATTGAGCTGAGATTTCCTGTTCCAAAAGGAGTCAGTTAACTTACACATTTCTGTTTTATGAGTGTGCAGAATGCTCTGAAGGAGCTAAGTCAAAAGCAATGCTGCAAAGGACCTCTGGAAGGCAGAGAGGAATCAGAATAGTCAGATGACTCAGAGATAGAATAGCAAATATGTTGAGAAATTATGAGAATAATTTCTGTCCTTAAAGATGACACAGCAATGAGATTTCAAATGTCAGCCTTCAAGTATGAGCTGTAATCACTCTATTAATCATACATAATGAACTCAAGTATTTCAAGCAGAGATGCAGTCTTTTGGTAATATATTGTAGGAACTACAGAGTGACAATTATGACTACATTGTTAGTAATATAGTGAAAATGTTGGCAGGTTAACATACATTTCTTTAATAATCAGACATTGTTGACTGGTATTTACTATGTTTTATTGCTCACTACATGAGGAATATCAGTTCAAAGAACACACAGTATAAAAAAGAAATAAGGAGTGACTTACTAAATTAAACTCATTCCGTGACAAGCTATGTGGAATACATAACAAAATCTGCCTTCTAGAAATCCTTGCTCATTTCCTGTTAGAATGGAAACAAAAGAAATGTTTTATTTCTGAGTAGAGGAAAACCACGAAAATACAATCAGGCTTGTAATTCCAAGGCTGCTAAAACTTCAGCATTTTTTCCCACTATATAAATTTGCACATCCAATGTTTGGGATATTTTATACACAAATGTTTTTAAATCTTTACACATTCCTTTAGCATTTATGGTAGCTGTACACTGACTTCCCTTTAAAACAACACATGGATTTGAAAAAAAAAGAAGCAAAGAAAATGGACACCTCTCTATATTATAATACAAACCTAAACATGAAAAATGTTCGTTTACTGTAGTAATCCAAGGGAAATCTCAAATCATGTCAATTGTCCTATTCTAAATAGTAAGTACCACCATTGATTATTATGTAGACAAGTTATCAGGCAGAATATGAAATCTTTGAGAAAAAACACAATGTACTCATTGAGCAAAACCAGTTATAACCATTCCACTAGAAAGTAGTTAGATGGGCCAGTAACCAGAACAAGCCAGACTCAGACATGAGGAGGTGACACCGTTACCTAAACAAAGGCACTTATGGACTTTTGTAATGTAATATATTCCATTTGAAGAAATAGGGCTTGTTTCTATTGATTTATCTTAGATTGCTATTCCATATTGAAATAAGTCTTTTATTGGAATTAACTATTTAACTCCACAGACTATGACGATATCCTTGTTTGACTTACAGACATACATTCGTGCAGGATGAATCCCACAGCAAATGTATCAATATAAAAACTTAATGTTGTGGTTAATGTACTGAAGATTCACTGATTAGCTTGCTACACATGGCATCCTATAACTTTTAGTGAAAACTGAGTCTCATTTATCAATATTTGGAAAATTGGAGATATACAAGAGCAGCCACTTAGTCTCTTTTATCTTTTGAAAAAATAGTTTTACTTTGAATTTCAAATTGAAGTTTACTTTGGATTAAGAAATTATCAATTTTAATCTAAGACAAAGAAACAGAAATTTCAACAACTTCAAAATTCATTATACAATAGAAAAATTAAACTAAAATGCTTTTAACCACAAAAACAGTACAGGTTTGGTTTTATTTTAAAGAATTCATTGAAAAGAATTCTTAACATCCTTAGCTGTAAGTACATTTATTTTTAACAGAAGCTTTAAAATTGCCTTTTCCCAATTTCAGTATAATTTATCCTGAAGAAGTCTTTCCTTGAGAAGTCTCTTTCTTAGGTTAAGAGGAAAGAAAATAAATAAATCAAAAAAATCTAACCAAAATTCAAAATAATGTGAATGTTAGACTCTATTCCATTCTTTTTCCTTTGCTGGTTTTAGGGTTTTTTTTTAAGAATATTATATTCATTTGTACATTTTGGAATATCTCTAGTAATACTTAATATTTCTATAGAGTTCTGATGGTCTGGTAAATCTTAGAGGTTCTTCTTGTGACTGGTAAAAGTAATAGGTAGGTAAGATATTCTTAGAGGGATTCATTTGAATAGGGAAGTGAGGTGATAACCTGTAGAAGCCAGAGAAAAGGTGAATGGAGTCATCAAGTAGAAACATGATCTTTAGGTCCTAATAATAGGTTTTGGGGATGGAGAACAAAATAAGACTTTTTAATTTCTTTCCTTACTTTAATGCACAGCTTAGAAAATGCTCTTATCTGCTGCAGTTTTATTCAGAAATTGCTTCACAAAGATGTCACTAAAGCTCAAATAGACAAAGGTAAGATATAGGAGAATAGGTATGAATGAGAGATAGGTATGTGAGAATACAATGTAACATAATTACTAATGATGAGGCTTGGAAATAAATTGGAAAACAAACATTAATTGATGTAACAGACTATATATTTTTTAATGAGGGTAATAAATTTTTGAACAATATAATACTTATAAATCTAATGGAAAATTAATTAAAAAATGAAAAATAATTTTAAATTTTCCCATCTTAAGGAAATCTGGAAATGTTTTGAAACAATTAATCTGCACTCTTATTCTGATGTGTAATCTACAATGTAGCTTAGAGTCAATGCCCATGCTAAAAATTTTCTTGATGGTTAGAATATGTCAGGTTAAATTCTCAAGATAAATCCTTCCTCTTGAAAATGTCCTGCTCAGAGATCTATCTGGCTTTTTTTACAACTATGTAGCAATTTTCAATCCATAAGAATTCACCAATTTTGAAAGAACAAGTTAAAGAGAACAATAAAGTGTTCTCTATTTTCCTTTCCATCTTTCATTTAAGTACAATGAATTTTAAGGCAAATGAAGAGAGAAATTAGTATACACAAAGCACTGGTAAAAAGTTCATCTTTCCTACCAGATTTCTTTTTATGTGTCTCAGATACTTTTGATGCTGATGTGACATCCCATTAGTATTTACACAGCACAACATCCTGTTTTTTGCTGCTCCTGTATTTTGCTACAATAATGTTCCCAGTACTTTGGGAATAATTATGTTCAAAATAAAAACTCTAAGTGCCTGTATAGCAGTTTAGAAATTGTGTACACTGCAGATACAGCAGATTAACCCATCAGTATGGTTTTTACTTTCTTGCTAATGTAACTTTAAAGAGACATTTTTCAAAATTGAACAAAAAATTCATGCTATGCATCTGTCTATATATATGTATATGTTTTTATGGATTGAAAATT
>WAAG01011619.1:5072-35082 GCA_013390105.1 Tichodroma muraria | reverse complement strand
GTATCTAAAAAGGATTTTGTCATTTGTACTCTTGCAGCTTTCTTGCTTCCGGTTGTTTTTTAACTAAAAAACCCTAACACTAGCTTTACAAGTAAAATAATTTAATTTAAAGCTTTTTCCAGAGCATTGCACTCCTTAGAATTATGTAGTTTTTAATTTGAATTTAGCTGGGAAACCCTTTCACTTTCAATTACGTGATTGGTTATTGGTATTCAAGGATTGACATTGTGCTGTAGAAGTTATTTTAAGATAACAATAATATGTAAAAGTCACAAAAGCTAATTTTAAGTTTCAGAAACACAGAAGATATTTTCTTCATTTTTCTTAACAGTCAACTTTTAAGGTGCAAATCCATCTTCTTCTTGTTGCAGATAAACTTGAGTGGTTTCCTCTGGCTTTGAAGGGCCACAGTCACACTACCCACATTTTTGATTTTTGATTTTTTTTTCCCTGTTGTCCCGTCAAGTATATTTACTTTTTGGCTTGATTTAAAGCTCTGTAAAGATGTTTGCATATAGTATATTTTATAAATATATTCTATAACTGCGCAGATTTGCACTTGATATGAGGGTGCCTGAAGGCAGTGAGTTTTCTAGTTGTATGTAATGTAATTAGACCTCCAAGGTGTCTCTAAAAATCACATTATGCTTACTGATTTAAAATAAAATCCGTTACCTTTTCTTCTCCTATCTTCTGACAAATTAGTAAAATCTTAATTTACATAGTTCTGTTTCCTTAATAGCCTGTGGTTCTTTTAGTTAAGTCTTAATTTCTATGTCTCAGCCCGGATAAACAATTCCCTTCACTGTCTGCCAGGTCTTCAATTACACTTGGTCTGACTGAATTGTTCCTATTTTTACAGATTTAATGCTTCAGATAAATTTTTGTATATTCACGGTGTACAGGACAATTTTTCAAACATTCAGTAATAGTATTGAGTGAAGATGTGAAGTATCAAATAAAGAAACTTGGCCGATGTGGATTTCCTTTTCTTAACACCGGTACTGACTACTTTTGTCTCTATTACCTGTCATAGACTGGATCATGTATTGCTGTCACTTTTTACGAAGAGACATGGAGAAGCTGCAGGGGAGAATGACATTTAATGCTTTATCTTTTCCCTTCCTTACTTAAGGTGGTTGACATACCAACAATTTTCTGTGCATGGTACTTAGAAATCCCACTTTTTTGGTAGTGTTACTATTTCTTTGCTTTTTAAGCTATGTGCCACAGTTTCAAATAATGTGTAACTACATTGAAAAACTCTTTTCCTGTAATCATAATATTAAAAAGATAATCGATTCTGACAGATTTCTCTGTGCAAACGTAAATACTGACAGCAAGAAGAATTTTTTATTTTTCCTCTGGGATCAGAGTCGGATACTGCAACCACAAATAGTTGCAAAGTACACAATTTATCTTTTTTGTTTTGCAGTTTGGGCATTCTTTACTCAAGACTTCTGTTTTCTGATTTGTTTTGCATGTGTTTATATTAATGTAGAAATATTTATATATAACATTGTTTCAGCATCAGGGAAATAATATCTGTAATAAATTGGCTATAACTTTAATATTTATGGATTATGTGTACAATCTAGAATATATTATGGGGGGGGAGGAATAAAATGCCAGTAAAACCCACCAAACGTCCCAAATACAAAACCGTCGTAACAAAATACAAAACAAAACTGAAAGCATCAAGTATGAGCTTTTCATGTCAACATCCAATAAGTACTTTTTAAATGTTGTTTTTAGAATTTTGCTGAGCTTGTTCCTTCAAGTGTGCCCCTTGTTAATCACAAGCTGTCAGAAATTCCTGGATATGCAACATCTGCAATTCCCTGGCTGTAAGTGTAAGATGATTATATTATTAGTGTCACTTGCTTCAGTCAGCTAAACCTTTCTTGACCTCTACCAAAAAGTCTAATCGTCTTTTTAAAGGATTGTAAGTTATATTTTATAAAGGGATAAGGGTTGAGGTTCACATCAGTAATGTTACTGACTTTGTTCATCTAGGAGATGGCGCTTTTTACTCCCCCCCGGTCTGCCACAGGAGGCTCATTTTTACTCTGCTGGAAGTCTTTAACCAAGATAACAAACTCCTGATGCCTTCTGACTTGTGCCAAGAGCCAGTGCTCCTACAGCTCTCTAACTGCTTCATGTGATGTTACAGGGAATTTGGCTGAGATGAAGTGCTCGTGGATTGTCAAGACTTTTTCCATTTTCAGCTCTCTGGTTCTCTACAGCTTCCTTCCATGTCCCTCAAACTAGTCTTCACTGCTGATCACTAAGCAAGTAAATTTCATGCCTTCACACTTTATTAGCACTGGAAACAACCTGGTCTTGAAGGGTTCAATGTGTTCCTGCACCATACAGTTCACTCCTTTTCCTAGGATAGTGGGCATGGAATGTGCAGCTGCACAGACCCTTTTCTATCCTCTCTCATTCAGCGTGAACCCCTGCCAGCTCTTGTGCTAGAGCCCTGGCATCTCATTTTAAGTGAATTTTATTTTTTATTTTATATTAAATGACAGTGTTCTGTTTAGAAGCTCTGTCAAGAAAATTTTCTCTGTGGCCTGAATGTGTAGAGGAGAAACTGGATGCTGAACCCACCTTCTGCATTAAATCCCAGCTGTTTTCCTTTCTGGAAGATTAAATTGTACAAGGGGAGTTGTGTCTCAGATCACTTCACAGTAGTGTCCTGTCATGATCAACCGAGTTTTCAATCAGCCTCCTTTCTGCCCTGGACTCTCCTTTGCTCCTGTCTAGGAATTGCCTCCAGCAGGAAGTGGTGACCCTCTGTTTCCATTCTGCTGTTGAGATTATTGATTATGTAAATCAGATATGACAGTATTAAACAGTTTGGGCTTGAATATCAGCCCCTGGGGAATTCCGCTTGTAACTGGTTTACTTCCAACTGTTCATTGCCAGCCTGTGAGCCTGAAAATCCAGCCAAGATTCTGTCCACCTTGCAGTCTGCCTAGTTTACATCTCCCCAAATTGGTTATGAGGATGTCAGAAATCATACTGAAAGTTCTTCTAAAGTAAGGCAACTGCTGTACGGAGAAAGTGTTTTACAGCAGCAAAATACATAAAAATAGACACCTCTGTTAATAGCAGGAGATGCTACTGGCCTTGTCCTCATCTTTATAGGGTTCTATGGGTCTTGGGATCTGAGTGTTTTTGTATTGGAATCAGCTTAGCTTTTGTTGAGCCAGTCCTGCATCACAGTGGGAATGGAATAGTGCTTTTCATATCTTAGCTGGCACTAAAAGAACTTTCATAGGGAGGCATCTCCTTCTCTACCATTACCTGTTCAGTTCCTCTTGTCCCAGAGTTCTTGATGCTGTGTGGAGAAGGTTGCAGACTTCATGGGAACAACACCGGATTCAGTTATTATCCAGGCTTGCCTTCTCCAGGACTGCTTCCAGGTGCTGAAGGCGTGGTGCAAGCCAGGGAGCCTGCCATGCACCCCTCTGCATGCACAGCTAACACCTTGCAGTTTGACCCTGCTTTCTCAGGGTAGCTGGTTCAAGCTCTGTGGAATGGCTTCTACGTCTCCTCAGGGACAGGCACGCAGAAAGGCTGCTTAGCAGCGATGGGAAGTCTTACAGGCAGGTTGTCTTTAGGGAAATGTCTCTCTTACCATGAATTCTTCTTGGTTTGTGTTTTTTCCCTCTTTGGATTTGAATGTTGAGGAATTAGAGTAGAGTTGGTGTTTCTTTTTGGGCTGTGTTCATGCAAATGTGGGAGTGATCTCTTGGGAAAAACTTTGTGAATAAGTATTGCTGAAACAAAAGCTGTCCATTTGCTGGTGACTGGTGGAAGCCACGTGGATGCATGGGTAGCACACTTCCATCTCCAGTTGCTGATAACTTCAAGTTATGAGTGAGCTTTACCCTGCGGGAGTGTCATTTGTTGGTGTGGAGAACTGGCAATGACTGGTGGAAGGGCATCACTGTAAGCCTGGGACAACTGCATAGAGTTGCCTGCTTGGCTGCTGGGGCTGCAGGGAGAACACACATCACAGGCAGCTCTGGAGCTTGGAGGCATGGCCAGGAGGAGCTGGAACCTCCCTGCCTCTCCTTGCTGCCAGCCAACAGTGCCCGTGGAGTCTGGGGATTCTGCTCTTCTGGAAGTTTGAAATGTGGGTCAGGGACAGGGAAGAACTTGGAGATCCCAGTCTTGGCTGGGGATCTCCATCAGTCAGTGCTTTCCCTCAGACCAGGTTCTGGAAATTAATCCACTGGAAAACTCTCAGAGGTCTGACTAAAAGTCCCACAGAGCTGTGCTTTTCAGACAGTTAAGCAGCTTTTTCCAGTAAGGGGAAGAAGGGATTTCATTATCCATTTTATTCCAGGGCTAAGGGTCAGGAGAAATAGTGATTCCTGGTTCTGTTCTAGGAGAATCAGCTCTCTAATGGCTAATTCAGGTGTGACTTTTATGCAACAGCATTGAGCTAGTTTTGTTGATAATACTATTTGTCAGCTTATAGTAGTCAATGTGTATCAGTTAGATGTGTCACAGGCTGATAGAGGAATACGAGCTGCAGTAAAATCGTTCAGGTTTTTACAAAGCAGAGCCCTGTGATTACCACACGTTGGGCATGCCTTGTACCCCTCTGCTCATGCAGGGAGTGTTTTGATGCTGCTCAGTGCCCCTTATCACCAGCTGGCCCTGAGAAGTAGCTGAGTATTTATGATGTATTTATTTATGAAAGCTCAGTACTAAAACATCCTCTCACTTCAGCTTGAGACACTACAGAGAGGCATGGTGATTTCATCTTATTGAAGTTCACTGTAGCCACCCGAACGCACCCACACACAGCAAGGTGCGCGTGTGTGTGTCCAAGCGGTCTGGCCAGGACTAGGTGCTACCGAGGACAGGAGCAATGGCTTTTGGAAATGTCTTTTATATTCTTTGGGATTCAGTAGGACCTGTGTTTTGCCTCAGTATCCTGCTTTGCCGATCCTAAATCTCAAGTAAGGCTGCCTGTTGTCTTTTCCTGTTCCGGGTGCCTTGGCTGGTACATAATAATGTGGAGAGGAAGGGCACACACCACGCACTCTCCCTCTCATTGCCAAGGCGTGGGTCTGCTGCTGAGAAGGCGATTGTACCACGGCCATTTGGAGCTCAAGCTTCCTGGGCTGGGTGGAAACAACACATTTCTCAGCATCTTCCCACTTTATTGCTGTCAGTCAGATCCCTTGTTATCCATACACGCTGCTCCTTAAAGACTTGCTCAGTTATTTCTTCTGCTGTTGCATACATGTACATTTCTATTAATTCGTTTTAACGGTTTTAAAATTTCTTCTACAAGATTTTGTTCCACAGATAAAAACTGCTTTGCTTATTTTTATCTTGAATCTTGCGCATATTCATCCACTTTTTTTTTTTTTTTTCCTGCTCTTCTGCCACCTTTCCCCCTCTCCTGGCATGCAAACATTAGGTGCCCAAATCTTACATCTTTGATGGAGAGATTTGTCAAACACTCCTCTCTTGGAGGAAAATAGAAGAGGGAGAGTATGAGGAGTTTCGCAGTGCGCCAGGTGTAGGAGCTACAAAATGGCAAGTACTGATCTTCGTCTCCATGACAGCAATGATTAAATGTTACTTTTTCATCAGTTTGTGAATATATATTTTCAGTCTCTTTTCAGACAGCGTGAGCTCGGAGGTGGTAAGTTTTCCAGCTTGTCCTTTGCGTGGGATCCTGGAAGGAAAGCCAGACTGGGTAGAGAGCCCCGGGCAGGGTGGGACAGCTGAGTTCAGGTTAGGGATGGTGTCTGTGCAGACCACTGTGGAATATTTTAGTGACTTACAAAAGCCTAAGTGTTGATTTGAAATCAACCATGTATTTGACGAACAGCATGTGAAACGTATTTCTGTACTTGCAGTGCTCTTAAGTGTGGAGGATGATAAAGTGTGTTAATGAATAGGAGAGAAGATTATATAAAAATAACGAGGGCGAGGGGATAGCAATGTGTTCACTGATGTAATTCACTGGCATCCTCTAACTAGAGATACCTGCATTAGAAAGGTGCTGTTTGCTCCCTGTAAAGACAGCTCCAAGAAGCCTGTGTTTTCTTGCAGAGATTGTATCAGAGTCTTGGAATGAATGTGCAATCTAGCACAAAATACACTAGAAGAAGAAAAAAAATCTACAATAATTGCTAAGCATCTACTTAATGCTGTTGAACTCATCGGGCATCTCATCTGTGTATAATAATTCCTTCCAGGTCAGGTTTTGGTGATTCATGAAGTGCTCTAATAGCTAAAAGCTTGGAGCATGGCATGAACTCTGAACCAAAGAACTTTGTGGCTGGGTTTTTTCTTTTTCCTGTGTACTGCTTTGTAATGCAGGCTTTAAGCTCCACTCTGTCAGCTTGAACCGGATAGAGCTGAAAACAAGAAATTTTGAGGGTTTTTTTTTCTAATGGAGTGGTAAATGCTCTCCACTAGCAACACGTGTGTCACTTGCAGCATGCAGAAGCAGAGAGTGTTCAGCTGGGAGGCTGGGGGTAGCTGCTTCTAATGCCAACATGTGTGAGACAAACATTTCTGTGTGGGCAGCATTTCAAATCGTTGGGCAGATGTGGGGGAGCAGTTATCCAGGCATTGAAAGGTGTCACATCCATTTAGGATGGCAAACCCAAGACCACGTGTGGTTGCTTCATTGCCCTGGAGCACAGTGGGTGCTCAGGGTGGGCTGCCCTGCTCCAGGCATGGCTGCTGAGGTGTTCCCAGGGCCGCAGCAGCAGTGGTTGTGGTGAGACGAGGATGAGGTTGAATCCCCCTCTCAGAGATTCGGGATCCATTTGTGAGCCTTCACCAGAGACAGAGACCTGCACCTGGCTGTGAAGTATTTGAGCAGGGTGTGTGGCACTGGGAATGTCTACCTATGTAAGTAGCACTCCTGGTCGAGTGCCACCTTACAAAGAGGTAGGGGACAGAAAGTTGTTTTCTCCCACTGGAATCAGGGATATGGTGTGGTAGTATTTATTTGAAATCTAGACATACCACTGCAAGCTTTTCCCTGAATAAAATGCTTTCTGAAATGCATTTGATTTTAATATTACCTAATCTCAAAAATAATTTAGAATACTCTAAAATAATAAAAAAATAACTTAGAGAAGTAGAGAATAAATTTTAATTTAAAATCCTAATTACATTTAAAATTCTGAGGTGAAAACAAGAAATGCTGTCAAAATTTACTTAAAATATGCCAACAGCAACATTACAGAATCAATTTTATTTAATCTCTTGATTGATTTATGTAATTAATGAAAGATTCATTCATATGAAGTCATGAATTCATCTTGACCTTGTTGGTATGTTCCCTGTGTTTTTGTCATTTTTAACCTTAGCCTTTTATTTGTGCTGGCAAAAACACGTGTGTAAATGGGAAAACTCGCACCCGTCTGGAAAAGTGTTTGTCTAAGGCAGAGCTGTGCCCCCTCTGGACAAGTTATTTGGGCAGCTGGGAAGGCAGGAGGTGATTTGTAGGAGGAAAACTTTGTGTTTAGGTACTGTGTGTGCCCTGGAACTGATGAAGACAGAGTCTCCTTCCACCTTGGGTATCCTGACATTGCTGCCTGGCTGGAGCGAGGGCTCTGTGTGTCTCCAGCTAGGAAGGACAGCATTTCTTTGGTGCTGCTGTTAAATTCTGTATCATCACAGACATCAGCATGACTTCTGTGGGGTTTTTTTTCAAGAACTAAACATTTTCACCCTTTTGCCGAGGGAGTCAGTCTGGGGAATTGTGTGCCGGAGATTTAGTGCTTTGTTCTCCTCCTTTCATCCCCCTCCAGCTGCAGTTTTGCCTTTCCAAGTTCCTCATGCTCAAGTCTCCTCACTTCTGCTTAGCAGTGCTTGACCCTGTTTTGCCTGGGGATGTGGTGCTTGGTTGCCTGGTGCAGGGGGTGTGCATCAGTCTGGTGGCAGGCTGCAGACCTGCCCTTTGGTCCTTGTTTCACTGTTTGGCTGGTTCCTGATTCCTGCACCACCCTTTGCTCTGGGGCGCTTTGAGAACAATCCGTGGTAACGCACTTCCTCCCGGTTTATGGACTATCCTCTTAGAAACAATCAGGCAAGAGTGGTTGCATGTGCTTTGTGGGGAGCTGATGGGCTGGGAGGTGAGAGTCCTGCTCAGACCTCCCTCTGTGGAGCCCTCCCAAGTGTTAGGGAGGAACTGCAAAAAGGGGTGTCCCCCAGGGCAGGGTGCTGCAGAGACTGTGATGGAGAGTCCGCAAAGCTGAGCTCCGGGCCAGGGTTTCCTCCAGCTTTCCCACCTCACAACTGTGCTTTGGATCCAGATTCACAAATGGCATGGGAACAGCAAATGCAGGTGCTTTGAGAGAGGCGTTTTACTACTTCAGTGTTCCAGTCAGTCTCTGAACACCATAGGTCTGATGTTAACCAGAAAATGTTCCACGTAGGCATGACTTCGGATTTGAGATAACTGCATTGCCGTCGCCAGAAATAAATTTGCCTAAGCCTGTGTCTTCCCCACAGGGGGCTGTTATCACATGGTTCCATTCTATTTTTCTGGCCTTATCTCTTAATTAACTAATCTCTAATAATGCTCTTTCTTTTTTTTTTTTTTTAAATAAGCATTTGTGATCCGTCCCCATTTTCCATTGATTATGCTATGAACAGCTTTGACTTCTTTCACGAAACAAGCAAGTTGGGTGTAAATCAGTAACTGTTTTGCTGGGATCCCTTTTTCTTTATACCAGCCTTGAAAATCTTCCCAGCCCAGTGGCTAGGAGGTCCGTGGTGCCTGTGAGCCCAATATAGCATTCCCATGCTCTTTGCTAAGCTGCACGCTTGTATTTGTGTGGTATTACCAAATGCCCAAGCTCATGTAATGCATGGAGGCTAATCTTATCAATTGTATTAAGGCTACTTAGGAACTAATAGCTTTAAGGAAGCTGTTTATATTTCCTCCTTTAAAGCACTTTAGTCAATGTTCTGTGTCCCTTCAAATAAATGTCATTGGTAAAATAATGCACTTTTTGTCATTCTTTTAGAAGTGATATTTCTTAAGAGTTGACGCTTCAAGGCCTTGGGCTGACTCTGAGATCTGGGTACTTGGATTTAAGCCGCTAATCCATATGGAGGTACCTAAAAAGAAGTGGCCTGGTTTGCATGAATTAAGTTCACATCCTTCTGAAGTTTATTAGTTTGAAAATCAGGACACGGCTCTGGAAGTCGTTGGATTGCTGCAGGGAGATTTGACTTTGTGAGCTTTAGACTTAAATTTAAAATAAGAACAATGTGTTCTTTTGAATGTCCATCTCAAGTTAGATTTAAACAGGGGGAGAAGAAGAGGTTTTAAATCCAGCTGATTGTCAAAGACCCTGAGGATGCCAGTGGTTTCACTGGTTCAGCATGACCAGAACATCACATCAAGACTGTGAAGATGTTTTAATTCCTATGTACTAAAAGAGGATGCTATTAGAACAGCACAGCAAATTCTGTTTCTAGTAAGAGGCAGGTGATTTAGGGGTCTGCTTGCACGTCCTGAGCCTAGCTGGGCACATGAAAAGAGAAAGGTTTGCTTTCTCTCAAAGCATTATATAGAGGCGGGGAAAACCTTCCCGCGTATAGGAACACGTAAAACAGATCCAGAAAATGAATTCAGAAGGAAAAAGTCAGCGATAATGCAAATTAAAGAAATCTGTATTAAATTGTAAATATTTTAACATTTTCTTTAAAGAGATCTTTACTTGCAATAACATTTTAATACCTAAATTTACATTTGCAGTCAGCAGAAATATCTTTATCTAGAGCAGCATTTGCAGTATCACAATTATGTGTAAGATTGGACAAGTGATATATTACATGTAATATTGTACAAAGCAGTCGTATTACAATCTTGTGGTAATCATAAGATGTCACAAAGATCTTCATCAACCAGAAGGCTTTATTTTAGACAGCATTTGCACATATACTCTTTGTTCCCTGGTTTCAGTACTGTTCTTCATAAACCTGTCTCAGATGGTTTCTTTACCTGCCTGATACCATTGCTCTGGGAACTGGCTTCTGTGTGGCATTGAAAGAATGGTTTGAAAATTTGTTATGTTGCTTTAGCAAAAATCTGATAAAAAATAGACACCGCAAATAGTTGGAGAGTCCTGTCTAAATTAGTGACCTAAGCCAGATTTCTAGGGCAGCAATAAATCTAGATCTCTTTGAAAAGTCAGTCTAGTCAAATCACTGGTATAGATCACAGCTCGCTGAAGCCTCCCAAGGAAAGGCTGTAATTAATCCTTGTAACGCAGCTCCTATCCACATGTGACTCCTCTGAAAAGCTCTTCTCTGGTACATATGGCCACATCGTGTGCCATCCACAATCCTGTTCTTCTCTAATGGACCTGCTGAGAGGGGCAGCCGGTCCCAGTGGCGTCCTACTGAGCAGGGAGGAGCTGCTCTGGCTCGTACAGTTCTGTCCCTCAGCAGAGCAAGAGACGATAGGCTGTGGTGAGTAGCAAGTTGGCCTTTTGTCAGTGCCCTTGTCCTAGTCTTATGCACAGAAGAGGAGAGTGACTTTTTAATTCATTATTGTGACTAAATTCGTGATCATAACTAAAGTTGAAAGCCTTGACCAGCTTTGAGAAAGTGAAAGGACACCACAGACACCTGTCAAAATCAAACCTTGCGTGCAGGTGGCCTGAAACAGCCTGGGCACTGAGATGGGAACTACGGCTTGACGCACGGACACATCCCTACTTGTCCGGCCTGGGGCTGATCTGTCCATCCTGGAAGGAATTTGGACAGACCTGGAGGAGCTGAGTGCTGCTGGGGCAAGTGCACAAGTGATTAAGAACAAGAACCAGTGGGCTGTGCAATGGTGACGCAGCTGCAAACACTGCTCCCTTTGAGGGCCGGCCACCAGCAAGGGAAAAGGGACCCACTGAGAAACCTCTCCCAGCTACACCCCCAAGAAGTAGAGGGTTTGCACAGCCAGGGTAAAAATAAGTGTGGTGCCTGGCTTGCAGGGAGGGACTGAGGTGTCTGCAATTGTTGGTGCAGGGGGCTTGGGCTTGTTCTCTCTGGTTTCTTTCCCTTTAGCTGATCTTATCTGGCAGCTGAAAATAAACTCAAGATGATGGTCTGTTCTCTTATAAGAGGCTGCACACCACAGCAAACTCTTTCTGTATTTTATTCCAATATTATTCCTTGAGAACAGGATCCTCCAGCTATGACATTATGTTTGGAGAGATTCAACATATGCAAAATGTGCCTTCCCCTTGATTTAAAAGATAAAATGAGGAGTACCCCCTCACTGATAAAGTAAAATTTGCACATTGGGGATTGATTTAAACTTAGTTTTCCCTGGCCTGAAAGGGTGAGGCTTTATGTACTTGTGGATGAATAGTATCCAGTTTTTAAGCCCCTGGAAAACATATAAATTGTGAGTTTTAAGTGGCCTGTCTGGATTAGGGTTTGTCTTTTTCTTGCCTTAAAAATAGTTGAGCTTGAATATTCTGGAGTGAGTTATGAGATTACATACTCTGTAGAATGTCCAGAGTAACCATAACTGGCACATGCTTATAGCCGGGATTCCACCCACTAAAAGATGAATCTTCTAAGCTTCTGCGAAGAATTTAAATACAAGGTGAAGTGTAAGTCTACAAAACATGCATTCAAGATATACAGCCTGCAAAAAAACCCCTGAGAAACAAACCCCATTAATCTTACCTGAATGTTGTTTATATGATGCTTGGCTGCTTCATTAGATTACAGTTTTTGCTTAGTACATAATTCTCAGCATAAGTTTGCATTTTGTTCTATGTACATCTTAAGAATACAGCAGAAAATACCATTGCTTAGCACATTAACAAAAATCACATATGAGAGGTTTGTCAAAATACCTGTAATACTAAGTTATATACAATTCTGGAAATCCTTCTGTCTTTGAATTCTATCATGTTACTCTCCAGAAACCCAATCTGTTTGTCCTTAAAAGCTGAAGTACGGAAAATACGCTGATGAAACAACTTGAGCAAAAAAAATTAACTTTTCAAATTCCACTTTTAATTTCAAATAAGATGGAATGGATCGCCATGTGATGCCAGCAATTGTTTTCGGTTTTTTAAATTTTTTTTCCTTAAACTAACTGTCTCTGATAAGGGAACACGTGTATATTGTAAGTCCTAGTTGGGGTCATATCCCCAAAAGGATATGGATATGGTGTACTCACATTGTGGACAAGTGTTTTATCCCAAGGTGCACTATGTTGTATGGTCCCATGTAGGAAAGTGAACATGCATAGAAATCTGTATTCTGGTGGTTGATACATAGCTTTTAAAATGTAGATATATTCACAATTCTCAGTTTGTGTTATTTTTCTCTGAGAAAAAGTCCACCTCAATGAGCAGCTCAACTGACTGTTGTGATGGCTGGCGTCTTCCCACCTTCCTCTCCTTCGGCCCCTTCGGCTCCTGCTTCCACCTGGTTGAACTTACCCAGCTTTTTCAAATTCTCCAGCGCGGATTTGAAAGTGTCCTTCAGGCTGTTCTCCAGGACCCACCCTTCGCTTTCACATTCGGGGTCTTCGGGATTGGCAATGCTTTCCAGGGAGGTGTGCAGGAGGCGCAAGCCAACCATCACCGACATCTGTGCCAGGCAACGGGGAAGGCAGAGAACGTCAGCCAGGCCTGGGCACTCCCCTCCTGCCCTCACTGTCCCCTGCTGTGGGCAGCCTGGGCTGCTGGCGTGGGCAGCAGCTCTGAGGGGCCCTGTGCCCAAGGGCCTCTCCACGTGCCCCGGCGGTGCCGGCGCCTTCCCGGGAGGTGTTAATGCATCCCCAGCTGCTGTGCACTGGGTGTCCACAAGGCAGTTTGGACATGCAACACCATCCTTGGCCACCACCCACTTAGTTTTAACTAAATATTTTGACTTTGCATTGACCTTAATATGTTTGGTGAGCATATTAAGCTGATCAAGGAGATTATTAATGAATCAGTGTCTCTGCAGAATGGAGCAGAGTTGGGATTTGAGCCATTAGTTTGTCTGCTTCAGATTCTGATTTTGTTTTAATATAGGTATGTGCAAATAATGAAACCAAGGCAGCAGGTGATCTCTCCCTGGTTCCACCTAAAACAAATTTGTATTTCTGATTAAATATTACCTAGTCCCAGCGGCCCTGACTGGGGCTTTTTCTACTGTACTGTGTAACACTGCTGACACTGGCAACACCCTGCACCTGCCTCCAGAGAGAAGGTGTGGTTTTAGCCAGTCTCCTGCCTTCTAACACCATTCAGAACATCTGACCTCACTCTTGTGGTGCTTATGAAGAAAGTGATCGATGAGTGAAGTAGAGAAGGATGGAAGAGCAGCTCCCAGAGGAGCCAGCCTGGTGACGTGGAAGGGCTGGTGGTTGGGATGGGGCAGCAGTAAGATTGGTTTGGTCCTTCACGTGCTGGGTAAGGCTCAGATGGAGAACACCTACTGCTGTCAGGACCTCATAGGATTTGTTCTCTAAGGGAAGTATGATGCCTCCGTCACCCTATCCAATTTCCCAAGGAACTGATTACCTTCGGTCCTTCTCGACCCTGATGGCTAAAGAGGCTGGCAGATTTGAGGCTGGGATTCAGCTACATGGCAAGGCCGATGGCAGAATTCACATCTGGCTTTTGGACTCGAGGGACTGCCCAAGGATGTGCTTCCATGGATCATCCATCAGCCTGTCTACTGTGGTCCTACTTGTGTATGATCAGTGTCTCCAAACTCTTGGAAGACTAAAGCTACACTTGGCTACTCTCAAAATTTGCAGATGCTCGTATTTCTCTGCCTTCTTCTGACTCAAGGTCAGAAAGGGAAAAACATTGGTCAAACAAGTTTCATCAAATACTTCCATATCCAAAGGCAAATGTTGGTACTGCTTGACACAGGAATGTATGACTAGCCACACTTTGGTCACTAAGGAAGTTTCTAGTGGCTCTGAGTCTAGAGATAGTCTCATCTAGCCAATAATATGATGACTTAAATCAGTTAAAGCACTATTCTATAAAAGCCACAACAAGTGACAAATCCCATCACATTAGTCTTGGGATTTAAAGCCTTTGACATCTTTCTTCCACTCTTAGTCCCTGTTTTGCTGCTCTCACTCATGGGGCTGATATCTTTGAAATCAATGGCTGCTGCAAGGGCAGATTAACAGAGCTGGGTGCAGGAAATGGCCTCCACGTTGCTCTCTGCTTGTGTTGCCTTGCTGCATGTCAGCAGGGGCTTTGTTCTGTGATTGACTTGCAAATGCCACTATTTGACAGCCAAAGAGGTGGACTAGCTTCCTGGATGGCTCTAAGTCACTAAATATTATCATGTTTTTAAAAAGGAAGGTGCTTGTGCAGCACTAAGCATCTGACCTGTCCTTGGGTGAGATTTGGTGACATTTTCTCTCAATTTAAGAGTTTGTTTTCTTACAAACCTTTCTAAGCAAGATTTCAAGTCCCTGAAGCTGAGGTGCCTTAGAAGCAATGCAAAATGTCTGTCTCCTTGTCACCTCCACTGATCTGGGCCTGCCTTCTCTGCCAGATGAGAAGAGAGTCTAGAACGTTTGAGGCAAGTATCTAGTAAATTAATCTATGGCCTACATGATCACAGAGAATCTGGGACTTCCAGCTTAGCTGAAGCCTTGCACCAGGGAAGGCATAACCCCATGCACCAGTATGTGCTGGGGGTGACTGGCTGACAGCAGCTTGGCAGCAAAGGGCCTTGGGGCTCTGGATGGCACCAAGCTGTCCCTCAGCCTATAATGTGCCCTTGTGGCAAAGTGGGAAAATGGTATCCTTGGCTGCATTAGATGAATAATTGCCAGCAGGTTGAAGAATGTGATCCTTCTTCCCCTCTGCTCAGCCCTGGTGAGGTCACAGCTAAACCTCCAACCTTAACCAGTCTGTGAGTTGTAGATTTGAGCTTAACCACAGGCCAGCACAGAAGGCTGGGGTGTCAGAGCCCCAGAGCAAGGCCAGTCTTGCTGAGGGATGATTTCCCTGTGATGGAAACTCTTGTCATTTAACAGCAACTTTAAAGTGCCAGGAAGAACATGGCCACAGCGTTTCTCCAGGGCTAGGGGTGCACAGGCTGGGCTGGTGGATCCCCTGCATGCTCAGCCTCTCCAGCTGGGACACCAGAGCAAACTGGATCCATCTGGAGGGTCCCTGCTGCCTGTGGGCTGGTTTTGGAGATCACTGGGAGTTCACTCCTACTGTTAATGCATCAGAGAGTTTACTCTCCAACACAGGACATGCAACATGCCTCCTGTGAATGTCTCAGTGCTCTCCTGGAGCTCAGCCTGGGCCCAGTCTGTGGCATGTGTGAGGTGAATCCCAGGGTCTTGGCTGTTGTGGCAGCTGTGACCTATTGAGATCCACATGTTTGCACGAGTGGAGGACCTGGAGCGTCTCAGGAACCAGCCTCATCCCTCTATTCCTTTTGAAATGCTTTATTCAGGGCACGCTTGAACCCCTCCTTTCCTCTTTGCTGGCTGAGGCAGGTCAAGGAGACATCCAGGTTTGCTCTTCTTGACCTTCTACAGCGAAGCCCATCTGTTTGCCAGGGTTTAGCCTGAGGCGGCTTAGCCAGAGCAGGGTGTGATCTTTTTTTGTCATCCTCATGACTGGTTGTCACACATGGGAAGCCTACAGCTTTTGTTAGGAAAAGCAGCTTCTAGACATTAGCATTCTTTTCAAATAGAAGTTTTGATATTCCAAAATAGGTTCATTCTTCCTTGTGGCTGATATAGGAAGTTGAAACAGAAATGGCCTTCGCTGAGGTCCCTGTGTCTGTTTGGCACATTACCTTTGTCTACAGCTCAGAATAACAGCTGTGATTAGTATTTACCTCCACGCTCTCTCCCCCTTCCCACACCTCAATTCCAGCAACCCAGCTGGAAGAGTCATCCATGGTCCCCAGAAGTGCTTTGCTGGAGAAGTACCTGGTTTGAGTCCATGTGGCTGCAGGTGTAAAGCAACCCAAGATCGTGCTTTTGCACTTTTCTGTGACTTTCTAGGAAGTCAGTCAAAGTGGAAATGAGAAGCACAGAGCCAGCACAACCACTGGCCTTGGGTTCACTCTGCTCAGACCCACACTTACCTTGGCCAGGAGCTGGAACCTCTGCTGCCTTCCTACTCAGCATAAAATTGTTTCCTATCCTGACTGGAATTTAAAGGAAGTGGTTATATTTCAAGGGAGACTAAATTAATATCTGTTTCCTGCTTTGCTTCCTCCCTTCAAAGTTTGCCTTAAAAGAAAAGGGAATTTCAGACCCAAATCTGGGCCCTTTATGGTAGAATATCAGGCAAGTCATAAATATTCAGGAGGGCAAGTTATTGTAACCCAGGATCGTGTTGTTTCTTTCAAGTTTTGCCCTAAAAGTCCTCTGACTGCCTGAAAAAAAGTCTCACCTTCTATTTTGAAAATGACAAAGAAGATCGTATTTCTCATTATGCCACAGGCTGAAAAAAATACCCAGGTGTACTTTGAAGAGTTAGACATAAAATACTGCATTTTTATCACTGCTATTAATGTTAGCATATTACTGTCATTAATCTCTTGCAAATTAGCAGAGGTAGGTTACAGGTTCCTAGTCATGATTTTTTGCAGCTGGCATTGGTATTTTTGTGCATTTTTCCTGTGAGTTTTTGAATTTCTTTGACTTTCAAATATAGTTGAAATTCCCCTCTCTTCAAGAGTTCTGCACTTGAATCTGGGGTGAAATAAAGACCTTCTCTTTGTTTTCTTACCAGAATAACAGTGCAAAGAGGTAGTACATTTCTCTGCAGTTCAGAGCGGTTATTTTTAAAACAACGCAACGTGGAGTAACTTTATGATATTTTTTTTTCAGTTCACAGATTTAGGTAGGTGTTTATTTTCTAAAAAACATCTTCATTCCTGGAAGGCTGTAGGCCAGAGCTTGTATCAAAACATAACTCATCTTTTTTTAATTTGCATGTATCTAAATTTTTCAAAAGGCAGCTGAATCATTTAGAAATAGGCGATGCCATTCGCAGCAGCCATTCCAAGGATAGGAAAGGATCTGCTGCACCCTCCCTTTTACCAGCAGGTCCTGCCTGATCTCCACATCCAGCACGTCACGCTCCAGCCCTCGTGCCACTGCCAGCCCACGCCCCCCGAGCATTAGTGTTGATTAAACACGCTGGCTAGAGGACTGGCCATCTCCCAGAGGCAGGAGACTCATCGCATTGGATGAACAGTATTTTATCAGCCAAGCTGCACTTTGGGTTACGGTGCCCACAGACACTTGCCCTGGGCAGTGTTGGCACCTGTTTGCATTTGCGTCATAGTTTTGGGAAGCAAAATAAATTTAATCCACCTGCTCCACCTAAACCACTTTTTCTAACCAAAAACCTTGGTGGAGCTGATGAAGGTTCACACGCTGCCTTGAAATCGTTCCACCGTGTGCGGCTTAGAGCCTTATTTTGTTCAGCGTGTCAACCCTTTGCACTTTCTGTCCCACTAATTACTGTCACGCCTTTCTGATGTGCGGTTTTTCTATTTCTCATTTCCCCCAAATGGTGCCACGTTTAAAGCTAAGGCATCTGCTCAGCAGAACCCTCGGGCTCTCTTCCCCGCTCAGCGCCTTGCCTTCGACAGAAAATCGCTCCCTTTTCCCCCTCCTGCTGTGGGATACTCTGGGCCCTGCTGAGGGGGATCTGGGATCCCACACCCACTCCACCTCTGTTTCCAGCCTGGGACCTTTCAGCCCTCACTCAGCTATTAGGCATTTTCTCAGCCAAACAACGGGGAAATTTATTTTGAATGGATTTGATTTTCCCTCAGAAACCCGCTGTGAGAAGAGCCCCGCTCCTGCAGAGCTGGCTCTTCCCCGAGGGGTCTGCGGGGGTCGGCTTACCTCGAAGAGCCAGACGAGCAGGATGACGGCGCCCATGGAGCTCATCATGCCGCTGTAGTAGTTCAGGAGCGCCTCCCGGCAGCCGCGGCGCCACAGGTTGAGCTCCTCGGTTTGGTAGTCGTAGCTGTAGTGGGCAGAGTTGTTGGTGACCTGGTACTGGATGCAGGGCCTGGGGGAGCTGGGGTTGCAGCAGCTGAAGGGGACGCCGTCCACCAGGTACCTCCCGTCCACGTTGCTTTTGATCCGGCTACGGGCAAGGGCAGAAGGGAGCTTGAATACACAGACACAGACAGACACAGACACAAGGATGTCCAGGAGCAAGTCTGCACGAGGGAGGAAAGCAAAGGCGAGGAGGATTCTCCACCATGCCTTTTCTCTGCATCCCCTTGTTCTCGCAGTGGTGTTTGTCCGGGGTGTCCTTTCGCTCCGAAATCCTTTTCTATGTCAAGGCTACACTGAGTCTGTAATTAACTCCTCCTGGTGGGAATGCACGCTCTCGGGTCACTTCTTCAAAGAAATTAATTTTTAACAAAAGTAAATGGCAGAGAAAATTCAGGAGGGGCAGTCAGAAAAGAGTGATCACAGCATAGTTAGGATGGAAGGGAGGTGCTGGAGCTGACCCGAGCTTGGAAAAGAACCCAGAACAGCCTTGGAACCCACTATATCCAGCTAGAGCATTGATACAGCAAACCTAATAGCTTCCTTTTGATGATAATAGCTCCAGGGAGGGGTTGTGCATTTATTTGTGGCTTGGGAAGGTAGCCAGTATTGAAAACATGAAATGTGCTTCAGCAACAGGATGTTGCAAAATTTCCAAAGTCCTTGCAGGAGCTCCCCAGCTATTGTTCATCTGACACTGTGGTTGTTCTCTGTAAACAGTCATTTAGCCTGGTGTCTTAGGAGATGTTTAGATGCAAGATAACTTAGAAGGCAAATAGTTCCACTGACTGCAAAAAGATTATAATAAAAGGACTGCAGTTTTAAACCAGGCCATTTTGCTTAGAAAATCACAGAATGGAGAGTCCCAGTGGTGTAGAGAGGCGAAAAAAATCTGAGTGTCAGTTGTAGCTTCCTATATGGATATTTTAAAATTGTGTCATAGAGAGACAAGTGATTTCAACAACTTGGTGAAAGGAAATTCCACTTTGCAGCCATGACCTAAATATATCTAAACAGCAAACGGAGTTGAGGCTTTCTCTCTAAATAAAGTAAAGTGTACTCTGGATTGGGTCTAATTCCCATTCATGTGTTAATGCTCCACCGGTTTCAGAGAGACTGGGTATTGGATCAGACCTTTGCTCTACAAATAATATAAAATTCCCATTTTGGGGGACAGACTCACACCCTCCTTGGAACTAAGGAAAACTTTACTTCTTCAAAGCAGCTATCTCACCAGGAATGGGAGCAGAGATTGTGCACCACCACATAGCACAAACCTTGAATTCACTAAAACCCATTTGTAGATTTTTAATGCCCTATTTCCTGCCTCAGTAGTACAAAGAAATTACGTTGAGTCTCAGCCCCAAACAAGGCATCAGTTATTAAGGACAGTATAACCCTGTTTCCCTCTGCGCATTGCCCTTCCACTGCTGCTGGATTAAGTTACAGCTCTCAAATCTCCATATAATGCTGGCAAGGTTTTTTCAAGTAGTTATTTATACCCATGGGCATACCTTCGCAATGGAAACACCCCCTTATCCAGTAGTGAATGTATTCGTTATAACACCCTGCAGTGCAACGGGTTAAATCTGTAAAAAAGTCCTCATTCAGAACTGCAAAAACAACCAGACCACCCAACAAGTCAAAAGAACATACAGAGAGACACACACAAGTGAAATGCCATTTACACAGTCAGGCAGGGATCCCAAGAGATCCCAAGAGATACACAAAGCATTTTTTCAAAATTACTTCAGACATTTTTAATACAGGCAGTATATTTAAAAGGCAGATTGCTTCCAGTTTACAGGACCCATTATGCAACCACAGAGCATAAACGTTAATGAATGATGTTCCCAAAGAACCCGGAATAACCATCTCTTTCTCCAGTGCTTAACCTTTTAAAAGGTTGTGGGTATTTATGCCTACTGCTATTTTTTTAATTTCAAAAGTTCGTTTTGTTCTCATGGTTTTTTTCTGCTTGAGCTTACTGCACCTAACCTGATTTTGGGATTACTGCCTCTTTGGGCACTGACATCAAAGCCATTAAGGTGTTTCTGGTCAACAACCTGGTCTGGTTTGTATAGAAACAATAAACTAGTGCTGCTTTCCTGTGAGGTTTTAAAAAATTAGGCACAGGACAGAACTTAAAATACATATGGCTACAAGGGCCACTGTGTAAAGCTAGGAACATCAATTGATGCTCAGTATTATCACAGCACTGAATCAATCCACTGAGTGAATATAAAAATAAAATTCTAAATCTTAAGGATCTAAAACACGAGTTATTGGCAAAGTGTTACTGCCTCTATTTATTTCCATGCCGCTGATTAGCTGCCAATAGCTGAGTGGAGTTTTAAAAGTGGTATCAACAGTGTATCTCCAGGGAATTCTTTTTTTAGGAAGTTAATAAATCACATTGACATCTGCTTAAGGATTAGTAAAGTTCTGATACTTTCCTGTTGATTTTGGGAGTGTGGCCCAAGGTAATGGGTTTATAAAGTAGTAAAAGACAGTAAAAACTATTAAGTCTGTCTCTAAATAGTCTCTAAAACTATTACATCGCACTGAGTAAGAGCGAGAATTGTAGTTTGGTGTGTTTTATTTTATGTTATGGGTGACTTTGGAGGAATTTGTCAGGGGAGGAAGCAATCTAGCTGGTCATTTGGGAGGCTTTATTACACAAGACCCCCCATTTTACACAAACCCCCTTCCAGTCAGCGCCTGTTGGCACTTGAGCACAATATTGATCAAACATCGATACTACGTGACACAAACCCCACCAAGTCACTTACTCTTTCACTTCTTTGGAGCTGAAGTCCAGGTATCTGTTGCTGATCCACTGGATTTCGAACCAATCTTTGTAGCCGTTGTTGCCACAGCACTTGAACTCAATCTGGAGCATGTCGATGGTCTTCTTCATGAAGCATCTTCCGGGGGTGTCCGTGTCCCGGTAGAACTTCATGCCGTTCTTGAGCCCCTGGGCCAGGGTGCTGTCCAGGGAGCCCCGCATGAGAAAGCAAATCAGAGCAACGAAGAAAAGGAGCATGTTAAAGACGCAGCACAGTGCCAGATAAGGTTTCAGCAAAGGCTTCCACTTGGCAAATTTAGCGGGATCCAGAGAATCGTAACAAATTTTTCCAGCAAAACCATTGAAGGCGCAGGATAATATACCCATCAATATCAAAGAATTGGGCACAAAATGGCTTTCAGAATTGTCCATCACTTCGCTTCGCTTCCGGAGCTCAATTTTGAGGAACAATCCCATGCTAAAAACAAGGATTCCAGCAAACACCGAAAACCAGTTCATGAGCCATAGTCCCTGTGCTAGTTTTACCCGTTTCTTCTGATTGAATTTGACTTTCAGCAGTGCCATCTTTGTAGTGGGAGATGTTGGAAGATTTCACAGCCTGGACCCCTCTTCTCAGCGTAAGCAACTCGAGGAAGAACCATTCAGGCGTCAGAAGAGATCCTGAACGGCACATCGGGAAGCGAGCCGCTGCACAGTCCTTCCATCTTGAAGTCCCCCAGTTAGGATTCAAGTAAGTAAAATATTCGAAGGTCCCAATTAACAATTTCACATTAGTGAGAATAATGGGCAATTAGCACCTACAACTATTTCTGGTGGTTTCTTCCAAGCAAAGGAGAAACACTCTCAAGGTTTCAAATGATTTGATCTGGATCTGCAAGACGTCATTCTAATACCTTTAATCATTTGATCCAATTTGGAGAAATGTCTGTCAAGAGATGAGTGGAAGTAATCCCTCATTTTACTATTTAGTAGATTTGTGCTCTCCTATGATAGGCTGCTGGGTGGAATATGAAACCCCAGAGATATAAAAAGATCTTTGTTGCCAGAAGAATACGGAACCTTTGAGGAAAAAGGAAGAGGGCTCTGGATTAAAAAAGGCTGCTTGTGTACAAACATACATTCCCCACCGTGATCCCAATATATTCATATCTACGGCCAAACCCACGTTGTAGTCCTTATCCTTCTTTGTTGACTTGAGATGACATCCTGTGGCTTATGTATTCTGAAAGCAGATAAGCATGTAGTTTACGGTGACCTAAAAAAACTAAGCTTGGCATTTTCTATTTACTTCCAGGGCTTGTACCATCTCTGAGTCTTGGCAGGAGAGCAGGAGAAAGGAAAAGTGCAGAGAAACTCAATAAATAAACCCTGGGCTGAAATCTAGAGATGCTTTTATAAAAAGTGAGCTGGCATGAGCAGCTTACTGGATAATCACCAGGCCAAAGAGGCAAGCAGGGTTGCCCAAGGAGACCCACTCGGGAGTTTCCACCAGGGAGGAATTCAACTCAGCATCTGGAAAGGGACCCTGGGGATGTTGTATCTGAGTGCAAGGGAGGCATCCCGGGGGTCCTCAGGCTCTGCTGAAGGACCTGCAGCCGGCTCAGCTTTCACGCTGGAGTGGGCAGAGAGGAGGGTACGACGCCAGCTGTGGCAGCGGCCCGCTGCCTGCAGCACGCAGCTGTGCCAGGCAAGCAGAGGTGCCCGGCTTGCACTCGCTCCGCTGCTCGAGGAGTTCTGCTTGCTTTGAAATAATCATCTCCCACTCGCCTCACAGGGGTTTGGAGCTACTGGGAGATTCCTGCGCTGCCTCAGCCCTGCCACCACAGCGTGAAATTAACCTCAGGCAACCTCCAGCAATGGAAAATATTCCTGCAGGTGCGTGAGGGCATAGGTGCTAATGCTGCAGGGGAGAAAGGAGCAGCCCCAGAAGAGGGACTGGGAGGATTCTCTCTTGCCTGTCAATATGACCTGCTGCTGCCACCACCTGAGTCCCTGGGGGCATCCTCTAGTGGCTGCCAGCAGCATGGCCACCAGCCCTCAGGGACAGAGAGGGGAAGGGATCTGCTAGGAGGAAGGCAAGTGTGAAAAACAATAATGCAAATAATTAAAAAGCCCAAGCACTGAAAAATAACGTTTTGATGATCTGCAGCCCTGTGGTACTGTGGATGCTTCTCAATTACCATTTGAGACCCTGGAATGCTGAAGGTTCCTTCAGGAAAGACAGAGGCTGGCAACTCACTGCTTCTTCCTGTCCTAATAGAAGGTTTTTGAGATGGACCTTTCCCAGCCCGTCCTGGTGCTATTGCAGTGAGCTGGAGAGCAGCTGGTAACTGATTTTTCTAAAGCAAGCCTGGTTGTTTGCATTGCTGCTGCCCTTCCTGGTGAAGAGTGAGTGTATAAGATGAGAGGGAAGGTGATTATCCATCAGGGACTATTCTCTGCTCTTACCGTGAAGTGGATGAGAAGTGCTGCTTCTTGAGAGAGCCTATTTGTGGTTTTGTACAATAAGTCATGGTGCTGAAATAGCATCTCTCCTGGCAAAATATCCCACAACCAATGTAGCACATGTTGTATTTCGCTGGGTCCTCTTTCAGGGCTCAGCTAAGAGACTTGAGTGTGGAAAACATATTTATCTGACAGCCTGCAGTTAATTCTAGATAAAGGAGCTTGAAGCCATTTCCTTTCTTGTCAGTGATGACAGTGAAACTGTAATTAAAGTGGAAAAGAATTCTGTACCAGGTCTGCAGGTCATGAGGATGTACAGTGAAATACTTCCTGCCCACAGCAGATGTAAGCCTGGTGCTGCTCTGGATGTGGCTAATTTTGTACTCAGGAGCACAGATGAATCTGAATACCTTTCAGCTTAATAATTTAACATTTAGATACCCATGATAAATCTGATGCAGTAAAATCATGTAAGTGTATACACTGTGGTGGTTTTTCTAATTCAGGAATCAATGTATTGAAGTAGAACATGCAGGACGTGCTTCAGCGCTCACTGATCCCTCCAGATTTACTCCTCTGCCTATAAACAAAGGAAACGGGAGGGTTCCTCATAAATCACTTCTAAATTGCTATTGTCATCTGGGAGATGATCAGTAAAAATCCTGAACCTGATGTTCAGGAAGGGACACTCACCTACTAATTAGACCTTTGGGACTTCGGATGCAACCTTTAAAGTCATCACGGAGAGCAATCAGCCCTCCCAAAACAACCCGGATTAGGAAAAGCGCTGTTTATTTAAGTGGTTTTCAACAGCTCAGTACCAGCTGGGGACTTAAAGTGGTAAAAACTAGCCCACTCATCCACTTGACTCGCCGTGCTTGAGAGTTTTAAAGCGAATTGTTAACACGTTTTAAAGTGGGAATGAATGCTTCCCCATTATCCCAGACAAACCCTGCGCAAGCACGGGCACAAACCGGCCAGCCAAGGGCTGTCTCTGGCAGAGCAGCCTAAGGGAGAGGAAGTGATGGGGGATCACCTTTGCGGTGGGGGCAGTTTAAAAAAGAAAACTCTTTTTGCTTGGCATCTGCCTTTCTTAAAAAGCTTTTCCTTTTGATTCGTCTTTCTTTCGTTTGTCACTTACTTCAAATAGAAAGTGCTGAAATTGATCCACAGCAGATAAAAGCTAATTGCTGCAAGAATGTTTGAGTTAATGGTCTCCTCAGAGGTTGTCTATTAAATTCAAATGTATAATTAATATGCCAATATTGGAGAAAAAAATGGTAGAATAAAGTATTCAAATTGTTATTGATCTCACCATGAATCTGCTCAAATTCAAAATCTAGTTAAAAATTATAATGTGTATGTATAACAATACAATATTGATACCTTTCCAAAAAGCTATGCTTGCTAACCTACATATAAGCTACAAATTTATCAGTTAGGAGAGAGGAATGTAAGCAATTTAATCTGGTGTTTGTTAAACAGTCTAGTGCTCAGCCCTGGACCAATCTTAATCTTTCCATCTTCAGGGGTATAAGATATAAAATACATACATATCTAAACTATGGAAGTGCCCTCAGCTGGTAAAAAGAATCATTTCCTGGCCCAATCTTTCTTTCACACTTCTCTGTGATACTAAATGTGTGCCTTTCTGAGGCTTTTTTTTCCTTTCCCTAGGAGAGGTTATATTTCACTGCAAGAATAATGATGTCTGGATTTACCTCTGATGGGAAGCTGCTGTGCAGATAGGTTTGCTCACTTACCCTCGCTTATGGCTTTGTTACAGTTGTAACTCTGCGGTGTGAACAGGGACACTCCTGAGGAACAGTGCGATAAAAATGCTGTACCTCACTGTACGGTTATCGGGCGGAGAAAAGTCTGATTTATAACTTTTTTACCTCCTTACACAGGTTACTTGGTAGGCTACTATTTTTGTGGCCTGTGAGGTGACTGCAGGTTCTGAGGCTGGAAACAGGCATGTTCTAAAATCACTGCTGGGATTGTTGACAGTCCTGGGAAGGTGATTTGACCTGCTGGACTCTGTGGCTCCAGCACTTTGCTGGGGCACACTGTGAGGGTTTTGGTGTGGTTTTGCTCTGGGTAATTCCCAGAATTTCAGCCATCGTTCATGTGGTGGTATGTAACATGTTCAGAAAATACAGCTTTTTTTATTTTTTTTGTTTTTTACCTCCAAGATGGTTATTATGGGTATTTGTATTATTGTGATGATTGGGGTGTTGCATTCACTGCTGAAAAAATAAGAGCTGGAAATTAAAGTTTATATTTGCAGAGACAGGAAAGGAGTAAGCTGGGAATTAAAAGAAGCATACACAAAGTCATTATTGCTGGAAAACATCTCAGCACAACAGGTGGATCCCCCAGTCAGTCAGATAAATCAGATCATGATGTGAATGGATGTGCTGAAATTTCCCCAAGTTGCATAGATTCTTTTTCTTGCTATTTCTGTCTTTCCTTGTTTGCGATGAAATTGGCTGTTTAGTAAAACCTGAAGCAATTCCAGGTAAAACCACTGAGATGTCAACCTTGTCTACAGGCACCTATTGCTTAATTAAGGAACTCCAAAAAAATAATCCAAGCCTTCAAAAACATAATGCATAAAAGTGTGTAGGAATTGTCTTGTGCATGTATTTTTTACCTGTTTTTTTCACAAAACAATTCTGCTGCAGTTCACATCAGAATCTATTTAAATGAAAGAGGGCTGGATATAAAGAGAGAATGCAAGTAACTCCATTTCTGTTCCTGTTACTTAGAGAAGCAGGGGTGGATAGAGGGAAATGCCTGGACTCCAAAGGGAACTGAGGGGAGTGGATCCTTCTCAGAACAGACCTCTGGGTGAGGTGATGGCCCCATGGGGAGCAGCAGCAAAGCTCCTGCCTGCTTCTCTGAAGGCAAGTTTTGGTCAGTGCCACCCTCAGTGCCTCAGCAAATAGCAATGCTCAAAGCTCTGTGTGGCCTGGAAAATGGCCTCAGTTTTCTCCCATGGGTTCAGTGTGGTCTATCTTTGTGTAGAACTGTTTCATTTCCTCCACAGACACACACACAGGAGCTCTAAAACACGGAGTAACAGCCCTGTGGCAGACTAAGGAACCTTCACTGTCTTTAAAGATTTAGGTGAGGTCACTGGCTGGAGGAGGGCTGCCCAACTAGTCTGTCTGTCTTTCAAAAACGATTGGAACAGGACTGCTTTCCTGACCCCCTGTGGAAAATGGTTCTGCAGCTCAATGCCCCCCACTATTTTTATAAACTTTCTGCCTGTTAGCTTCTCTTCAGGGCAAATTTGCACAAGGTTTGTGGTGATGATGTTCTGTTATCCCATGCCTCCGGCAGGCATTTGTTTTCAGCCCCTTAATTTCTTTAAAGTATGTGATTTTTAAAGAAGTTCCTGGTGGAACTGGTGGCACTGTGATGCAAACCAGAGCTAGAGCTCTTGAAGAGACTTTGTTCAATTCAGTTGTACATTATACAGGGTAAGTGATTGGTAGCTGATCAGAAATACTTAGGGGTTTGGCTTCTCTTCCTTAGAGACCCAAAAAAAGTTGCAATTTCTATACTGGATGGCCCATGAACACAATAGCAAACCATTACTAGTGCTTAAATTTTCATACAACACTAACAGACTTCTGTTTCAAAATAGTTTTGAATTTCTGTTATGATTCTACATCTGGAAAGTGTAATTTAAAAGGTGTATGGAAATGTGCAACTGTATGTGTATGTAAATATATATATATATATATATATGAAGTTGTATGTTTAGAACTATATACCACATTTATGTATTTACCTGACCAAATTTTTCTGGACTTGCTGTTCTCAAATTGAATTTCCTTGTTTCATGCCATGCCTGAGACCAAGAGCCAGTTATGTGTTTTGTATTACAGAAGTAATGCTAAATCTTAAGGGTAATTGTCTGGCACCTTGTTCCTGAAGAGTATTACCTGCTAACTGTGGTTTGACCGCAGTTAAGTATTTGGAGGAAAGGAAACATTAGGAGCTGGGATGTCAATAGCTGATCTGTGAAAAACATCCCCAAGGAAGCAATTTCAGAGAGAAACTGAAGTTTAAACTCCCGTGTTTTGACTCCTGCTCTGTTTATTCAGGCAGTACTTCAGGCATGCCATGTGCCAAGAGCTGGAACAGGACATGGCACTTCCATGTGAAGTGTGCTGGGAAGCCTCAGTGCCCTCCTGGTACCTGCCACAGCCTGGGGTCTCTCTCCCTGTCCGGATCTGCCAGATCCATGGCCACAGGAAGGAGGTGTAAATGTTTAGAGCTTTGGGCAATTAGAACAAAGGCATTACTGTAGTTCTTATGGGCCGAAAATTTTGCAATCTCAAGGCTAGAGGATGCTAAAGGGATTGATCTGTCACTACCGGGATCTGTGGAGAACAATTAACTACACAATCAGGTTCTGTACCGAGATGGATGTGTTAAAATTAGGATACCTGAGAGCCTCAACGGATCGCATCCCTCTAACAAAGGATATAAATTATGTACATTAAAGTAAAACTGAGGGTGTATTCCTTAAATCATTTTATGATGCTGTCAGTGCAAAGAAGACTCATTAGTAAAGGAACAACTGAAATAATTCAAAACAAGTATATTTGAAATGCAAAATCCAATTCAGTCAAAAAATATACAATAACAAAAGTAAACAAAAGTGAAAGGTGTCAGGAATATTAAAAAAAAAAATCCCTTTTGCCCTCCCCCTTTAAATTAAATATGCTGAAAATAACTTATATAAAAACATTTTCTGCTCAAAACCAGTCAAGCACCTAAGCGAAGTTTCAGGTACTTCTCCTGGCAGTGGTGCAGTTTTTGATGGTTCAGCTAGGATTTAGTGTCTGTTAGAGGCACATAGATGATGGCTGCACAGCATAAACAATTTGAAGTTTTAAAATAAAGCTTTATGCTAAGGCAAGATAAACAATTATTTCTTGAAAAATGTCACAAGTTAGGGAGGGGTTTTAGAAACCTAAAACTGCTATGTATACTTTATATATGGACAGTGGTCACTTCAGCACCACTAACGGGGCACTGTAAAGACACTGCATTCCACAGTGCTGCTACTTTTTTACTTTTATTTAGCAGGAGTGAAGAGACGTTATTTTGCACTTTATGCATGATAACATGCAAGTCTGGAATTGAAATACAGCCCCTCATCTTTCTGTTTTACTGACTCTCTCCGGCAACACTGCACTTAGGCAGCAGCAGAGTGCTGCAAATTAGGATCACGGCATACAAAGCCTGTTGTCTGGAAAACTAGTGGGACATCCGTGAATCTGAAGAACCTCTTCCCTGAAGCTTCAGCTTGCAGAGGAACAGTTAACCCAGCTTCCATCAGCACTTGCTGGATGCCTCCGAGTTGCTTACAGAAACAGCATCCTTTCACATAGCATTTACAGATTGTGAAGCTTTAGTATTTATACAGATTCCATAGGTTTCCTAATTTTGAGTAATCAATATATCAGGAGAGCATTAGATGTTTATTATAACACCTTTTTCCTTCAGACTTAACGCACTTGAAATAAAAGCCTAAAGCCAACTTACAGATTTAACCCGAATCAACAGAAGCTGGCTCATCCATGCATCTCAGTCTGCTGCACCGTGCAGTTACAAACTCTTCCTTTAAATGAACCTTCTTTTGCCCCATTACCTCACAGCAGTACTGCCCTGCTCTCCCCCCAAGATCCACTGTGCTGCCATCAGCAACATGAGAACCACAAAAAAACATGGAAAATTTGGTATCTGATCTTCTCATTCCAGTACAGTTTGCACTACTTGCAGCTAATTCAGTCGGCCTGGGTGAGTGAAAGCAACACAACAGTTCTAACAGAGGCTCACTGTTGTTTGTGTATCAGTGGCCTTTGCTCTACCTTAATCAGTTAAAACTCACAACGAGGTACTTCAGAAATTGGCAAATCCCACAGTGATACATACATATTATAGCAGCAACTTGTGCAAGAACAGTAAACCCTATCTGACTGGGATTCTTCAGCTAAGAAATCCAGCCATATATTATAATTCAAAATTTGAATACAGAATGGAATCATTTAATGGCGTATTGGGGATTAAGTCCCACATTAGTGCGTTTACATGAGGATCTCTTGCACAGCAGAGCTGTCTCCGCAGTCAGTCCCAGCAAACGATTCTTTCCTGCTCGGGTATCAGGCTCCAGTTGGGTGAAGGCTTGTCAGTCGCCAGCCAGTCAAAGTCATCCACCAGGTTCCAGTTGTTACTGTTCCTATCCAGTCCAGACGACTCGAAATCTCGCTCGATACCAGGGTAGCTCCAGGAGTAGGGGGCGAAGGAGACCTCAGAGCAGGCCTCGATTACGGCTCGGCTGGTGACTTGCACGTAGACCCGGCAGTCGCGGGTGCGGTGGGTGCGGAGCTGCTGGCAGGCCAGCGCCAGCAGGCAGTCGCTGCAGCCGTCCACCAGCACGGAGGTGGACACGGGCCCGCAGAGCACGGTGCAGCCGCGGCAGTCGCGCACCCGCAGCGTGTTGGGGTTGCCGCGGAGCCGCACCCGGCAGCCGCGCAGCTCCGACAGCAGCACATCCCGCTGCAGCAGCTCCGCGGGGCCCAGCTCCAGCTCCTCGTCTTGGGCGCCGCTGAACCCGCACAGCGGCGGCCCGCCCGATTCGCCCTCGGCGAGGCCGGGGCCGGGCGCGGCGGGGGCCGGCGGGGCGGGCTCGG
>WAAG01011602.1:0-12581 GCA_013390105.1 Tichodroma muraria | reverse complement strand
TCACCTTCCAAGGATTCACTTTGGGCACCCCTGGCACATCTGCTCCCCTGAGCTCCCCTGGCTTCCCTCTGAGCCCAGTGGTAGGAAACTGCTCCAGCAAGGATCCAGGGTGAAATATTCGTGAAGGTAAGGAGGGACAGCAAGCCCAGCAAATTGTTCTCCTGTCTCAGGTGGCAGCATGTCTCGCACAGCTCTGAGCCCAGGTTACCTAATTCGGACACAGATACACGGAAATCCAACTTGACGTCGGGAATAGCCACAACTGTCACATCATTTATTGATCAGAATAAATGTTTAATTTTGAATTTAGTTGAAGGCTGCACTGTAATTAATAATTAATTCGCCAGTTGTGGTTATTTTACAAGTCCAGTCACCTTTCTACATGCAAAATAACCAGAACAAGCATATTATTTGTTCATTCAACTCTGAACCTGAATCTGAAGTATACTCTGTGCTGAGAGACCCTCCCTTTTTTGACTTTGTTCTGTTGAAATGTTCAAATTTGAAATTCAGCTCTTAAAAGTACGCTAGGACCATGCTCGGTGTACAAAAATAAAAAATAAAAGAGGCATTTTTTCATCCTGCCAAATCTTCTAAAAGATACCAGAAGGATTGTAAAGAGAAACAGCTACATATACAGAAGGGCAAGTGGTTCTGATGGTAAAGATGACTCTTTAAAAAGTAAAAAATGCTTATTGGATCTCTATCAGTATGGAAAATCCTAACTCTCTGAATAATTCGACAGCTTAAATAAAGAATTGAAAGGAGCTGAAATTACCCTGGGAGATTTTCCTAAGTCTTCCAGCTTTTGGGGCTGCAAAGGACAGCAGAGGCAGCTGTATGTTTGTAATGTTCACACAGCACATGGGTTGCTCCCCTAATAAATCCTGAAGGAAGAAAAAAAAGAAAAACATATAATAATTCTTTGCAAAATTTCAGGGTAACTACTGCTGAACGTAATTTGTACACACAAGGTGGCTCTCCTTTTTCTGCCTCCTGTCTGCCACTACATTTTTTCAAGTTGCAAAATCTGTTGGGATCTATTGATTTTTTTTCCCCTTTTTGCTCAGTATGAAATAGAAAGGGTGTGAGACAGGTAATTGCTGATCCCATCCACTCTACATCTAGGGACAAACCTATTTTTCTTGGGATAATGGTTATGTTGAGTCTCACCATATAAGCAATATTTAAGATGTATTAAAGCCACCTAACATAAAGAAGTTGAATGCTTCAGCGACAAAATATGCACAAGAAACTTTACTTAATATTGACATAATATTTCTAACATAAATACTGAGACTAATTATGAAATCAACCCTAGTCAAAGCCAATTATACTGCGGGTTAGTAAGTACAATCACAATTTCTATTTATAGTGACAGAAATGCCATAAGTATATATGAACAACTATATACAGATGGTGAAAAAGATTATGCTTGGCATAGCTCAGAGAGACAAATTTAAATGGATGTCTGTAAACAAACCAGAGAAAGTAATATTACATCACTAAAAATGAGACTGATCTACTCTTTCACTTAAAGCCAAACTTTATCTGACATGACAGGAGCAGCTTTACTTATGTATGTGTAAGTCAGTGTGGATTTCTGGATGTAACTGCAGTACAACTGCCATGTTTTTTACATATGGATGACAACAGTCTAAAATACTGTTGGTTTCTTGGCATATATGCCTTTGGTCTTTCTGGGAAATATGAAATATTCATACTCACACAGAGTAAATTGGTTCAAAGTGGTTTTAATAAAGTTTAGTGTGTGTTTGGCAAAAAGCAAACATTTTTGTTTGCTATATGAGAATAACCAGAAATATGCAGACTCACACCAAACACATAAATGGCTTCATATACATTAGGATGTTATCAAGTCTGAATTTTCCACTTAGAAATTTTGTTACACCTACTTACATTTTTGTCCCCCATTATGAACTGAGATTAATTTAACACCATCAATTTATGAGTAACATGATGTGTAGAGTCAGTCATCATGTTAACACTGACTTCTGCTGTCTGTCATCCTAGATTTTCATTTACAGACATTTACTTTTACAAGAGCATAAAATGATCCCAAACTAGTCTGTTACTGAAAAGTAATACAATATACTGTGGCTCACATTACTCTGGTTCCCTAAATAAGTTACAGTAAAACTTAAATGGGCATGTTATGGATTGCTGTCAGTGGTTTGCCGTCGTTAAATTTTTGTTTATGATTGTGCATCTATATTTACCTGTCAGACCTAAAGTATTTTCTTAGTTTTCCTCTGACAGTTGTTTCACCCAACCACCTTCTCCAGCAGCACTTCAAAAACAGTACAAGGAAGGTTTTAGTTTCACTTTAAAATTTCCAATTTAGCATATAAAGTGAAAGAAAACCTTGGAGGCAGCCAAGGTACCTTGTGAATACCAGAGCTAGGCTGAAGATAAACCTTGGTGTTTCTTTTTGAAGTCAAGCTGCCTGCTAAGTGCTCTTGCCCATGAGTGTTCAAACTCCACAGAAAGCTCTAAAGCAGGAAAAGTTTTATCCATGGAATGGTAAGTGAAGGGGCATTGATGGCACGCATATATTCAGCGTAATGAACTTGTTGTCAGCTGCTATGAGACTGGCAAGAGTCATTATCATTAACAAGTATTTTTGAATCAGCTGTGCCAGAGAAAGTGACAGTCAAATGTCACGAAGAAAATGGTAAAAAATATTTGATTCCCTCAGGTTAGTATCTAATAGTCCTCCCCAAACTGGGAACATTCCAGAAGTTTAGAGTCACCCATCCTTGAAAATTCTGCAATAACTGAAAGAATAACTAGGAGCAACCAACCAGTCAATCTAATCTTTATTTGATTAGAAGTGTAAGTACTGCCCATCAGCTGGGCTTCAAAGAGTGTAGGGCGTGTCTTTGATGGGCTTATGGGTTTGAGCAGTAAATGCCACAGTATACTGGGATTTTTCCGAGGTGTTTGCTTTAGCATTTACACAGTGGTTTACAGTAAAGGTTAGACCCATAGGTAACTAATAATCATCAAGGATTAAACAAGAAATTCACAGAACTAGATCTAAAGGATCAACTGATATTACCAACACAGCCATGGAATGTCTTGAGGTCACTTTTAACAACATCACTGCTGAATGAACTTCTCAGCAAACATTATTTCCTATGGTGATCTTTAGGATAGAAAATCCTTCTTATTGAAGCCCGGGAAAAAACACTGGCAGGGTATAAGCCTTCCAGAAGCGAAGGTTAAGAGAACTAGTGGCTCCATATGATTCCAACTTGCATGAAATTTAGAAGCAACTATTTTGTCTGAATAAGGTCTCTGCATCTGACATTTGGAAAGAATTTTTTTTTTTTTTTGGCCAAAAAACATTAGACATCTGCCACTGCTTCCCTGGTATTAGAAAGGTCATTATACCATAGGCAGCAGGAACTGCTGAACTTCAGAAATCTTTGGCACACACTAATAGAAATCTAAAAAAATATCTAAGAACTTGCCAAACATGGTCTTTTCAGAATAGCAGTCTAGAAAGATGAGAAAACTATAGCCTCAAAAGGGGATCAAGTGAAGTGGGCAGGTTTGTTTGTTGAACTTGTAGTGAAGAACTTTCTTACTTTCATAACCAATAATCATAATTTTGTCTAGGGACTGACTGAGTTGATTGTGTTCATTACTAATGGCAGGAGGACTTATTATGCATTTTGTTCACCCATGAGTCCAGCTAAATCCAATGTCACTTTTAACCTCAGGAAAGGAACTGAAACAACTTCACACCCTCTAAGTCATACTATATATAAACTCTTTTAAGGGTCCTGATGACATTTATCTTCCCTGTCTCATGTCCTTGGGTGCATCGTCCAATTGAAAATCTCTCTGTTGCAAAAGAAGCATTCAAGACTTGGATCATGATGTTTTTATATATAAAAAATAGATATATGTAATTAATTTTCTATGTCCATATAAATATTTGCATATATGTATGTACAAAACAAGAAATCTGACAGAGCTCTGACAGAAAGGTTACAGTAAATTTGTTCCACTGTGTTCCGCTGCTCAATTTCCTGAGATCAAAGTGTCATCATAAAGCTGAATTCTGCTTTATAAACAGAACGAGAAGTAAAGAAAATACCAAGTATTTGACATAATATATGTGAATCAATTTATGTATGGATTCTCTGTTGGGAAATATTTCCAGGAAATATCTCTACGTGTCGAAAAATGGCTGTTGAAGCGTTATTTTTACATTTCAGTAAAAGCTGCCTAAAGGTGCTTCTCAAATTCCAAGTCTGACCATGTCATGGGGCAGCCCCAGACAACAACCAGCCAGTCTCTTGCTCAATCTCCAACCTGCAGGGTCCTGGAGGAACAACGATAAGGATAAAAGCAAGAAAACACATCAGTTGAGATAAAGACATTTTAATAGGGAAAACAAAAGCCACGCACAAAAGCAAAGCAAAACAAGGCTTTAATTCAGNGAAAAGAAATCGACCCTACCCCAGCCAAAACCAGCACAAGCCTGCAATGAACTTGTTCATTTACTTAATATGACACTCATATACCTAGAGGATGTGATGTATATTGGATATACAGTAGTTCTCTAGCTGCATCCTTGACAGAACTTCCTGATGGAGTATTTTCTTATTCCCTTCTTCATTCCCTTCCTTAAAAATTTGGATGCCTATTGCTTAAATTGCCTTGTTTAGGAGTGGCATTCTCTACTTCAGTACTCTACTAAAACCAGGAGACACTTCCCCTCCCTCCCCCAACCAGAGACACAAAAGGCAAAGAACCCGGATTGAGATAAAAACAATTTAATGGAAAAACCAATGAGATAAGAGAAGGAACAGTAACAGCGACAATATCAATAATAATGAAAGCGCACAAGAGAGAGAGTGATTCACATGAAATTTAAAAAAAAAAAATGATCCCTATGGAGCCCGTGCAGAACCCACAACCTGACGAGAGCCAGTGGCCCGTGCTGCTCCCTCCACCTGGGGATCAGCACCCCGCTGCCCCTCCCTGTACCAGCCCAACTGCTCCGTCAGCCACACCTCCTCAACTGGAAGACACTCATTGTCCCTGGAAGAGAGTCCCCTTCCCCCACCCACAGCAATGATCTGAGGTCCTGTAGAAAACCTCCAGGTCCTGACCATGCCCCTTCCTGGCTACTGCTGAGGTTAACCCTGTCCTGGACAGAACCAGGACATCCATCTACTTCTACCTAAATTTTTTTTGAGCAGACAGAGCCTTCATTAATTCTGTTTCTTAATCCTTACCAGTTTGATAACATACTGTCTTTTCTGGCTATCATAACTCATTTATGTGCCAGAGAAATTAAAAATACATTCTGCCAAGACATAAATATTCTCCTTTACTTATAGATAAATTGATATATTTAATATTACACTGAGTTTTTAACTGATACCTTAATCTAATTAAATCGATACTGTTCCTATTTTTTAATTTGAGACTGTTTGACAAGAATTGTTTTATTTTTAACTACCTCTTGCAGAGATCATTCATGAAATTTTTTGGCATATTATTTCTATATGCTTGCATTTATTTATTAAGGGTAGAGTAAATTAGGCCCACTTGGATAGGGATTGGGGAAAGAGGAAGGAGAGGGAGTGGGCAAAATGTCACCTTGTTTCTTAAAATTTTCTACATATGTTTTTTTTTTTTTCCCCTAAAATATTTCTTGAAAAAAATTAATCTTTTTTTGGTTTTTTTTTTTTTTTAGTAGTACAATGAAATTGTTTTCACTTCACGCAGTAGACATATAGTTTGAATATTTGACTTAAATAAAACCCATAATGTTGTTACAATGGTTTCGTAATGAATGTGGTTGTGAGCAGAGATGAATGAAGAATGAGTTGCAGTGGATCTGCCGAAAACCTGCCCTGTCAGGCACTATAGCATTAAGCAGTAAGGCAGCATTTCTTCTTACTCCCTTTTATTTTAGGTGATAGCCCAAAAAGCTAATAGGATACCAACATATCAGCACTCTTTATGGATTCTTCCCCTCCCACTTTCTGCAGCCTGTTAGATGTCTTTTCCCAATAAGATGCACAGGTGTCGTGCTAATGAGAAACACCCAGCTGGCGGGAGAGCTCACGCCCTGACACGTGCCATTTCTTCATGACCTCTTTCTGCACCAAAATAATGTCTGCTCTGTAATAGCTCTGCAGTTTTAGAGAGAAGCTTGCTGGGAGCTGAAGACCACAGCAAAAAATTATCACTCTGCATTCATTCAGTTTTCAGCCTTTCCTGTGATTCAGCTCCTGGATGCTGTTAGAGCCTAGGTATGGAGTTAGATGTCTCCCTTGGCCCACCCAGGATGGCAGCTTTGCTTTTGTGCTTTTTTCTACTTAGCGCTTTGGTGCAGAATAGAGCTTGAGCAAATGCAAGTTGCAGACAGCCCTGTATGAAAAAATCCTCTCTTGCTTAGAATGAGAGCATAAACCCAAAAGACAAGTTAGCCCTGACTGCAGAATCTCTTCACGAGGCAAATTCCCAAAAACAAGTATGAAAATTAATCAAGGTTCTGAAGGCACCTAATATCACTGCAGTCATTGAGAATGATTTTTATTGTCCCTAATGAGCATTTTATAGATACTCATATTTGAGCAGTGCCTGAATCTTTCAAAATAAGAACCAGCATTTTCCCTAGAGAAGAAGCATATTGCTGAATGCAGTCTGTCAGCACGTCGGGGCTGCTCAGACTCCTACACTGTAGTAACAGATAATCAAGTCCTCTTCCATGTTTCATGAATTGAAGGTGTAAATCAGTTTAGCCATTAAATAAGTCAACATTCCTCTTATCTATCAGTTACTTTGATTTTATAGATAAAGGTATAACTTCTATTGCAAGTAATTAAAAAGGAATAATTTATTTCACAATGTAGTTTCTATCACAGTCTGCTTCAAGCCTAAAATGAGGGCAACCACTAACAGTAAGTTTTGCTTTTCTAATCTATTCTCTCAAGAGAGGAATGTGATTTTGCTTTGATTTTTCATTTCCATAACAAGTACTGTGAAGTTTTTCATATAGTTAAATATAGCTAGTCCTGAAAAAAGTCTAAGAACCTGACCCTCTCCTTCTCCTGACATGGAAATAGTAAATTGCAGATAGCCTTCTCATTTGGCTTCTTTAATGATGAATAATCAAAAGAAGTTCCCTTGGAGTTCCTTCAAAATAGTATTCTTTTAATTTAAAAGGATGCTTCCATTGATTGACAAAGATTAAAAATAGAATTGAATTCACTTCAACACTAATACTCATCTCCTAATCTTCATCTTTTTCTCACTTTAAATGTATTTCCCTTTCTGTAAACCATTTATTGGCTGATCGTTATTCTTACATTCCAGCAGCATTTTAAATTATATAAATACAGCATGCTATTTATCCATAACATTTATGTGAATTTCTTTTGCTAGTCAATCATCAAGCAGAAGTTTAAGATAGAGCTTTGTCTTCACTAGTATACCATCACTGAATGTTCCCTGGTGATTCTAGGCAAGAATCATACAGACATATATTTTAAGATACTCAAATGTGAGCATGTGTTTCATTTCTGCTCTGCAAATTCCTGCTGCCTTTAAAAAAGTTTAACAGGTACAAAATATTATATACTTGTATGATGAAACAGCATTGTATTTCTGTAAGGTAGTACTATTTGTAGCACCTGGTTTTCTACCTTTGTTTTTTTAATCTTCTGCTTCTGTTTTGGGGCAGACACTGCAGACCGGAATGCAGCTCCTGCTGCTCTTTGCTGTGGAATTAAGGTGCTCAGCTTTGCGCTGCTCTTTGGCTGGCCTAATCATCAATTTACCCATTACATTGCAAATCAGCATTTCTCCCTCTTTAAAAATGTCCAGACAAGCACACTGACACCTGATTTACTACATGCTATGGTCTGAATTGAGGACGTGCATGGGGAAGACAGCTCATCCCACAAGCATTAAGCCAGTTGTCAGAGCACTGGAAGGATGTGGGAGCACCCGCTGAGCCAAGCCAGCTTGGAGGGAGGATCAGCAGCTTCCAGCAGTGTACCATGCTGCGTGTGGGCAGCTTCCACACAATCAATTAGATACCCAGGGAGAGGAAGGGTTCAGTTCACAAACTAGCAGCTTTTCCTTCCTTACATGTTTAATCTCTGCCACGCAAACTCAATTCCTTAAGTATAGCGTGTGACAGGGGGTTTATCCATATACTTCACACAAGAAAGGCTTATGACTCCAGTTCTTAACCAAAAGAATAAAAAATTAAAGGACACCCAGAAGACCACTGGTACGTGACGGTATCCCTTTGAGCAAAACCAACCTTTTTCATTTTTAAAGCCTCAAGGTGAAAACACAACTATACTTCCCTTGAAAGTGCAAATGTGGAAAAGCAGGCTACAACTTTCTCAGATCTCACAGTGTGTAGATTCCTCTTGATAAATGTTCACCTGGAAGGATATTCCTGGATTTGGAAAGTCTTTATTGTGTGGAGAGCTAGTCTTTCTAAAGGTTGGGTTACTTTCATTTTGTGGCGGAACTGTATTAGGAAATAAAGGTATTAGATCTTCTATCAATTGATTAAAACATGCTTTTCCTCCTGACATAAAATTTGGAATAAAACATTACTGAAGACTAGTCCCCCTTAATGCAAACAAATCTGCTAGCATTATCTTGTACCTTCAGCTCTCTCAGAAAAATCAGAAGATTCTTCCTTGTTCCTTACAGAATGGATTTTCCAAAAGAGAAACACCACCATCACCCACCTAAAAATTATACACAATTTTTCACTTGGCTGGGCCTGCACCTTCTGCTGCTCTCTAATTGATACTTAGGAAAATGCTATTCTGCTTTCTGCCTGCCTTTCATGAACAGGCAGTTGGAGTTTAAAATAAATCCTGTTAAGTTCCAGGAGTGGATGATTGCTTTCTCATTCCTCGTTCCGTACATGCCGGTGGTCAGTCAATTTATTCTGTCCTTTATCCTTTCTATTTCAGATGCCTTTCCACTTATTTTCCTCCCACTTTCTAGTGTGAATTTCCACTTGCTGGCTGGAATTCAGAAACAATGAACCTGACTAAAGACCTCCAGAAAATGATTTTTGCCTAAGTGCATGATTGCAGATGCTGGAGCTATGCCCAGACAAAATGCCCATGTTCCTCTGTCCCTCCCCGTTGGAAGGGAGTGATTAGACATGTTGGTGGCAGCTTTTACTCTGCCCCTGATGGCCCAGGACACCTCCCGGAGGGATCCAGCCACTCCAGAGAAAAGGCAAGGTTCAGGAGTGGGGCCAGGGAGCAGCAGCTTGTCTTTTCTTGTTCACGGTGGTAATTCCACAGCAAAACAGCGATGACAAAGTTCCCCCCCCATGCTGTGGTTTCCTGTTTCAGTTAAAATTGCCAGCCAGGTGTCAGACAATGGCAGTGTGTATGGGGAGATGATCAAGATCATCTAGAGAGTCTGTACAGGTGCTGATGCACAGAAATGTATCACAGACAAACATGAATTATCGGCCCGTGCTGATATGATGTTTATCCATATGATGCCGTAAGCACGCACAAATCTTCTATTGTCCTTTGGAATGAGACATGGAACCTCTTAGGTCTGTTGTTTAACCTTTATGAGTTACTCTGATAGTAGCTATGTTGGTTTCTCCCAAGATTACATTTGGTGCAATTAGTGGAATGACCTCTTTCAGATGATAAAACTGAAATTAAAATATTTTCAGAACTGTGGATGACAGGGCTCCTCGAGGGATGTGGTGGACATCAATCTCTGAAGTGTGGGTGAGAGGAAATGAGAGGGTAGAAAAGAGGCACAGAAGATTATAAACTACATACTAAATGGAATGCAGATCCTTGAGGAAGGGAAAATTCAGAACAAAGCAGAATGCAACTGAATAATGCACCGTAACACATCCTGATTCCTTGGACTAAAAGTAAACAGATTTTAAATCTCTTTTTACCTGCAAAGATTCACTTCTATATAAGTGACTAAGAAAACAAAAACCAGATTAAAAGCACTTTAAATGTACTATGACTGTAGACGGAAATTAAAACTTCCTCTGCTAAGGGCAGCAGCAGTTTACGAATGCAGAACTGGAAAACCATGCATCACAAATCCCACAGCCAAAGTAGCTGGGAGCCTGCTTTGGTGAAAAGTGCTCACGTTGTTCCATATTTCTTCTTTCCAAGCACCTAATTCATTATGTTATCCAAACAAAGTAGCCTGCACAGTGAGGAAAGTGCAATAAATGCAGTCATGAGTGTTCACTGTCCCAGGAAGGCAAGAATAAGGCTTCTTCTCCACCATATCTCAGTTGATATTTGCTTACACAAGCTTGAGTGCCTGGGCTATCAGCAGTAAAACAAAATAAAATTCTTCTCTTTGAGAATGTGAGGAATCAAAATACATAGAGTACCTGAGATGAATTTCAACAACAGGGTTAGGGTTGCAGATGTTCTTGTTTGAGGTGGATTATTTTAGCTCAGAAAAAGAGGCTTGAGCTTAGTACTACCTTTCTCTCACATTACAGAGTTCGTTGTTTGAGGGGCAGAGGGAAAGAAGAGATGTTAGAAGCTATTTACATTGTGAAAAAAATAGAACAGACATGACATAAGAAGGAACGTGCACCACACTGAGCTCTCAAAATGTGTTCTTTGAAATTGCGGCTCTGTGTGGTTATATCATCTTGGCAGCTGAAGTAATACTCTGTGCAATTATCCATATTAGGGGAACTGCAAAAAATAGAAATGACCCTGTTTATAGCTTCATTCTAGTGCACTGAGTGCTGGACAGCCACAGCTCAATTGGCCGCTGGGTATCAAGGATCACTTCAGACATTCGGATCATGAGAGATTCCTAAAAGCTTTATCAGCTTTCAGCTGGTGGGAGTTGCCGTGCTGAAATCCAAACATGATTTTCAGTTCTCTGGCTAGCCTTTTATGGGAATAAGACTGTGTTTATAAAAAAAAAAAACCTCTGTGCAGTTTGTTTATCATGCTATGATCCCACAGACCAGAGAGTGGACGTGAGGGGAATGAGCTGTTGAAAGTATTAGTAACTATAAAGTGTTTTTCAAGTGAAATAATTTCATTTGAATACTGTATTTAAAATTGAAATATATATATATATGTAAACCTTCCTGCCTTGAAATATATTGTATCTATTTCATGACCCCTGGTTCAGTCAAGTAACAGGAGAAAAAGTAGAATGAAACTCAGTCCTCTGTTGTGTATATGTACTGACGTGATTGCTATACAGATTTATACATGCTTGTTTTTTGATTACTAGGTTGGATGCATCAGGCAATTGTGGTGTAAGAAGCAGGAGGTAGAAGAACGAGGATAAACAGCATTTGCTGATGTGTTTCACTCATTGAAACAAAAAATAACAGAGCATCTCTAACATACGATTGCCTAAAGCAAGCTATGAAGGTAATGTGTCTGTAATGTGAGCTGAAGACAAATTTTTGAGGAAAATTTTAAATCATCCTTATGAGTAGGACTGCCTTTTAGGTAATTCACTGACCTTCCTTCTGAAGAGTATTTCTGAAAGCCAGTAAGCCACATCCGCCCCTGAAGCCTTATTTAGGGCTTAAATAACAATTATGCTATTTATGTATGTATTTATGTACTTACTGACACACATCACCGGACAGAGAAACACCCACAATGATCAGTCTGATACCTATGGCAAATTAAAAAGAGAACATACTCCTCAAACACTCCCTCTTGCATGATGTCATTCCTAAGTGCAGTTCCAGTTGGACTGTGTAAGGGGAGGGGGGTGTAGTCTGTTCAGAGTTAGTTCCTGTTGCTGGGGGATTCTAACCCTGAGGATATAGCAAGAAATAATCATCCATTCTAAGATTTGTAGAAATGCAGATCCCTCAGCGTCACAGCATGGAACTGATGCAATTCCCAGAACAACCATCTGTGAACTGGGAGTGGACCATTTCATTTTGATAGTGTCAGTCAGAGGACGGGAAATCTTTTGGCTGTTCTGAAAAATCCTCCCAAAATCTGTCTCAAGAGCACACAGCAAACATAAAGCGAAACTCAGGAATATACATACACATCTTAGAAGAAGACTTAACTTGGATTTTACACAAAGACATTTTAAATCCCCTGCTTCTTAATGGAGACTGAAAACCTACTATAAACATGCTGGATGAAGAAGAGGAAATAAACTCATCCTCAAATCAACCCACCATTCAGTTCCAAATGGGTTCACTGATGTTTGAACTAAACACTGATACTTCCTCAAAGGGAACTTACCTTGATGGTGTTTCTCTGTGTTTGTATTGTTTAGGAACCTTCCACTGCCAAAATGTCTGGCAAGAATCTGCTTCACTATCACAAGTCACAAGCCTGGCTTTGGCCAGAGATTCTTAAAGATAAAACTTGCCTTAGTTTCTCTCCTCTCTAAATCCCAGACAAATCATAATTAATATTAACTCAATAGTAAATTTAAAAACCTTATAGCCAGCTTCTTTTATCTAAAGTAAGTGCAAGGGACCTGTTATTCTTTGAGGTGGTGAGCACAATTTGCATAGCTGCAAATTCCCCTTCCAAGACCCT
>WAAG01011575.1:0-10465 GCA_013390105.1 Tichodroma muraria | reverse complement strand
GACTGCTACCTTCTCCCTTGATTTTTGGCCATTTCCTTTGTCTTTCCTGAGTACCCATAAGTACCCAGTAATTAGTTCCCTAGCAATGTATGGGAGAAAATTCTGTAAGAAAGAAACCCAACCCCCAACACCTTGTCCATGATTTCTCAGCCTACTTGGAAGGAAAAGAGATTGGACAGCATCCATCATTATTTAGATTTGCAATGGAAAGCAAACAGGGCTAATTTGATAACTTTGAAAAATACAGACTCCTCAGACCAGTGTTTCCTTTGGACAGGTATGTTCTAATAGCATTTAATTTCTTTCTTTAATTAACCCTCCAAATTTTTATTAAATATTACCAGTTCACTCTGGTTTGTTTTGTAGGTTCTTGGGATCAGATCCTATTGCCAAGAGAAGCTGGAACATTTCTAGTCATTAACCAAGAATGACTCTGAAAGGGGCTTTGGAATCATTAATATAGAGATATTGAAGTAGCCTTTCTAGTCAAAGTTTGAATCCCTTCTTAGATAACAGCTATTGCAGGGAGAAAGTCCAAACTCCATAAACACAGTGGGCAGAAAAAGTGAGTAAGAGATGATGTCTTGTCCAAGTGGCTCCGAGGACCTGCTGCAAAATACTTTCAGCGGAGTCAACAGGTTTTGAGTCAGGCCTCAGTGACTTTGTTCTGCAATAAACACAGAAGGATAGCAGTAATTGTAGACTGTGGTGCTCCTTTTGGTCACCATGATATTATTATAGCAGATTCCCACTCCACAAACACACCCTTTCCTTTGCTAGCCCAGCAGATCCTGTGAACCAAACATGGTGTTGAAAGAGAGTTGCAGATAATGTGGTTTTCCTGAGCCTTTCAAACATGTTATAAAACCAGACGAGCTGCAGTAATCATCATTATTAGTAAGCAGACTTGGAAGCTGAATCGGCTGTGAGTATAAACAACCTCTGTTCGTGTTCTTCATCCCTGCCTTTGGTGATGAGTGTTTCACTGTGAGATTAGGGGTTGAAGGCTCTGAGATAATGATTTCAGCTGTGTGCCTCTTAGCGCTGTAAAGCCCATAGAATATTGGAAAATTTATTGCTGTGACTTAGTTGCAAACTCCCTGGAGTGGACAAGGGTTGTGGACCTCATGATAAATAGCACACGCTAATATTTAGCAAATGATAATGCAGACCACAGAAAAGTGGGAATAGAGGAAAATATATTCCCAAGGGCTGACAACTAATGCAAAGAGCCAAGAAATAGTTTATAGTGGGAGGGAATTTCCCCAGATTCCCTCCTCCATGCATAAGTCATTGTATTATGGATGTGTTGCACAGGGCCCAACATTGATTCCTCCAGCATCAAAGTTACTCCTGGCAGGAGTTCAGAACATACAAACTCACAAAGCCCTGCAGGCAGAGCAGTCCTGATTTTTTCCAACCCCAGCTGGAAGGTGGTAGAGCCTATATTTGAAGCAGATGAAAGGGCTTGTGACTAAAGCTTAACTGGTTGTTTATGGGGCTTCTCTGATGCATCTGTACCATCTGCTTCATGCACAGGGTAGGTATCTTACCAGACCACTTCCCTGTCACCCCTTTCCAGAGAGCTAAAAAATTCTTCATCTTCTTTCACCCAACCGACAAGGTCATATTTGTGCTAGAAATCTCCCTCTGCCTGGGATATGCCCTCCTGGAAGAGGAACATTCCCTGATGGTAACTAGAAATGTGTCATTGCAGGGGATGAGGCACAAACAGCATGATGTCAGAGGGTGGTGGGTGAGCCCTTCTGGGATCAGGATCCCTTGGTGGGGTATTGTACATGCATGTGTACAGACAGCACTGTTCTGGTGAGTGCTGTGCCAAATGATGTCAGTCCTTGGGGCAGGAGGGTTTGGGGTAAGCTGGGGACTGGGGTGACCTATGGCCCCTTTTCCTTTTTATGGCCTTTAAAAGGAGGCAGTTGGAAGGTGGATGATGCCAACCAGCTGTGCCTGCCACTTCCAGTCTGGGATGGGGAAGGGGATGGGCATGGTGAATTCCTGGTAAATGAGTAGAAAGGGAGGAGAGGGAGGAATGAGAGGGGTCACAGTCTTGAGACATGACAGTTCTACAGTGGATGAGGCAGCTTCCCCTTGATGCCTGCAGGAAATCTGGGTCATTAGAGGGTGACGGATGCCTTAGCAGAGCTGTCTGTCCTGAGGTGATGGAAAATGTCCTCCTCATGCAGCATCACTGTGCTTAGTCCACAGCTGAAATGAGCAGATTCAGAGGCAGAGGGTGACAATGCCTAAGGGCTTTAAATGTTACTTTGGGGTAGTAGGTGAAAAATTATGAGGGTAAACAACTGATTGTGAGAGGTAAGGCTTTGATTGCAATTGAATCTGATTTTTCCTTCATTTGTGGGAAATACAGGCTGTCGGTAATCAGACATTCAGTCATGACACTTTTGAGAGACAAGGATTAGAACTGCAGACTTGGGCTCATAAGGTGAGTATTAAAGTTTCCTGTGTGATTATATGGAAACTGCAGTAAAACACACATAAAACCAAATTGTGAGTCATGCGTTTCAGATGCTGGAAAGGGAGGAATGATGGATAGCCTGTGGCAAAATCCAATATATGTGCATGTGACTGCAAAAGATCAGAAGAAGGCATAAGCATCTGATTTAGAATACTTGTAGTGCAGAGGCAGATTCGTAGCATATGTCGAGAGCTTATAGGGAACAGACCATGCAATATGTGATACCACACGCAGAGAGCCAGCACTCTGGAAACTTCCTTCTCCTGGGAAAAAGATCATGGAGCAACATTTATTTTTAAGATGCACCCTCATGTTTTATATATTTGTGCTTTCTGTCTTGATATTTGATAGCATTGCATTTCATCACTTGGAGACACGCTGCTTGGGAAGGCAGGCCTGGAGAGTACCTGTGCCCTGCTCGAACCCTTTTTCTGTGGCTGCATGCCATACTAGTCCCTTTATTTTATTGTGTGTTCTGAGAGCAAATTGTGCGTAGCTGGGTTGAACTAATGAAGTATATCCTGGGAGAGATTCACTGGAGGAGGACACCATGGATTAATAGACCCAAGCAGCAGATCAGTGAGATTCTCACAAATAGCAAGTCCAGCCCTTCCTCCTGAGTTCAAAAAGAACTTGACATGAAACCTTGTACACTTCCAAACCCCTGTGTTCTCAAATCAAAGCAGCAATGTCCTATTTAAAGCCACTTCTAACCCTAATTCCTTACACATAACACAGGGGAGCTGGCTGTCCTGCCTGTGCCCTCCCTCTGCCCACCCTGACAGCCCTTTTTATGAGCAGACTGGAACACTGCATTCACCTCTGGCTGTGGGCAAGCAGGAGCCTCTGATAGCGTCCTACCTCTTGCTGGAGTGGAGGTGACTGGTGGAGGCACATCTCTACCAGCCAAAATCTCTCATCTCTGATGACACAGACCCTTCTGTCAACATCTCCTTTGTGCAGGATGAAATATCATTTGATTGAGGCCAGGGGGAGCAACCTTCTTCCTTCAGATCCATTTTCCAGTGACTAGGGGCTGCTTTCAGGTATTGAGCAGGCAGCCAAGACCTATTACAGCTCTTTGCTGACACCATCACTCGGCATCCTCCTGCATCATAGCTGGGGGGAGTGGGGGGCCCTCTGGCTACTTTCCAGCTACCCACAGCTGCATGTTCCCCTCCAGAGAAGTGACTCTGGTTCCAGGGAGATGGCTTGATGCAATGGCATTTGGAAAGACCTGCAGCAAAGCAGCAGAACTGGGAGGAAGGGATCATAGCTGGGATAAGAATGGTGGAAAAGATTACAGGAAGGAAAATGGCAACAAGGGACGTGGTTGGCAATGGGAGAGAAGTGACAATGATGGAAAAGGAATGAAAGAGAAACCTCTGTGAGGAGCAGTTCAATCACTTTGTAGATAATACAGGATACTTGAGCCAGGATTTCATTTTTTTTTTTTTATTTAATATTCCAACTCTGATCTGAGTTACTGAAGAAGAATTGTTTTACTGTTTTGTGCCTGACTTTCCCCATTTATGAACCAGATAATGGCCATTAGCAAACCTATAGCAGGTGAGGGCATCTTCAGATCCAAGCCTGGAAGTGTTGACACTTGAGCATTATTGATAGACATGTGGAGACAGGCTGTCTCTGTGAATACTTCTGCAAAAACCTTGAGTCCCTTTAAATTTGGCAGCTCCTAGAGCACATGCACCAAACTTGAAGCACCTTCACAAGGTCTGACACTGGTTCTTATGCCCTTAACTGTTCTGCCAGCTCATGACAGGTTTTGCAGTATCTGGTGTCATGAGGGGAGGGAGCAGCAGGGCTCCGAGCACATCCTTAAGTACCAGCGACCCATAAGATTTGTCTGCAGTTCCGAAAGTGCAAGTGAGGTCTCTGTCTGAACCAGTCCTGGAAGCCTGGACAGACCTGGGTGACCTTAGACAGGTCAATTATTCCCTCTTTTCTTCATCTCTGCATTTAAAAAATGAAATATAAGGATATAGAAGAAGAAGAAGAGTAATGAATCTAAGTAAGGTGAAGAGTAGGATGTGATGAAGTGTATTCAGAATCCATGGAAGTGCTCAGATAAAAGTTCTCCATTAAGGTGGATGCTGTTATCTGCCGTTCATCTGCCATTCACCTCACTGCACTCCACCCTCTGTCACTGATCATTAACATCACTCAGAGATTTGAAGTGGTTTCAACAAATTGTCTGAGATGTGCTGCTTCTCATTTCAATAGGTCTTAGGCAAGACAACAAAAGGAAGTAATGCAATGTCACAATGCTGATAGCAAGTGAGTCACAGATGCTGATACCAAGAGACTTATTTAGTTCATTTTGATCTTTTTTGTCTTGCTTTTCTCATCTCATCAAACAATTGTTGCTGGACTCCACAACTGTGTCTCTCTGAGATCCTTCCTTAGGACCCACAGCTCAAGCCTGAAGCTCCCTAAAGAACTGGTCATTTTGAAGATCTTCACCATGTCTTCAGCTTTGTTCATGTTTCTTTTCAAAACCCAAGTAAGTGATGAGGTTTTCAGATAGAAATATTGTAGATACAGTTGTGACCGTTGTATCTGATGTAGGCTGCTGCTTGTGCTTCACTGGCCTGTGTGTGCAGCAGAACGTTGGAACTGGTGGGACATAGTAGGGACCCAGGGGTGTTCAATAATCTGGCATTCAGTTACTTGAAAGTTTCACATCTTCTGAACCAAGGCAGTATTTGGCCTTTATTTTCTCTCCACTTTGCTGTCCCAGAACTGCCCTGGCCAGTTACTTATGCCAGTCTGAGTCAGGCGGCAGCTGGAACAAGCTTCTCTCTTCATTAATTTTTGGAAATGTTTGTGCTTTGAAAGGGTAGGGCCCATGTAGAGGACACTTCATTTCCTCCAATTTACATTATTTTGCTGCTCAGATGTTTGGTTGTTTTTTTGGGTGTGTATGTCTCCAAATTGTATGTCTCCAAATTTCCAGAACTCTGTTGAAACAGCTATTTCATGACTGGTGGTGGAAATTTGTATTTATGTTCAGTGGAATGACACAAAGAAATAAAAGAGTTCTTTCTTCATGACCATGATCCCCCCAACCTTTAAATCACAAAAAGCTGACAATTCAGACTTGAAGCTGATCCAGAATCCTGTTCTTGTACTGGGGTGACCCCATATCCATGGTGGAAAAGGAGTTCTGATCTGTGCAAAGAGTGTCTGTAGGCACTACAGACAGAAACTTTTTCACATGCCAATATACCTTACTGCACTTCCTGTGGGTTAGCTGACTTTCACCAAGTTGGGAAACATCCATAGAGCGCCGTGAGTGGAAGTGACATATTTACCTCGCCTTGTCTCCTTTCATCCCATTTTAGACCTCAAACTGTCTAACAGCATTAGGAGGCCCCACAGAATGAGAACTTGAAGTCAGTACTGCTGGATTTACTGAATCTCTGTGCTGTCTCCTGACACTAACATTAACTGAATACATCAGGAATGGGGCGAATTTTTAGGGTTATGGGAAACAGGAAAATCTTAGAAATGAAACTTGGGAAACCAAATCTACTTGCTATATCTGTCATGCAATTAGCCAAGGAAGTGGCTCATAGTTGTCTCTGAAAACCAGAAGAATCAAATGACAACCAGAGGACAGAGGAAAATATGTTGTATTGATCTTCACAAAAGAGCAGCAGTCATTAAAAGAGCTAGTAGCCATCTAATAAATTTGGCTTCCATGTCTAGGGAAGGAGTCTATATAGGGAAAGAAGAATTTGCTGTACCATGCATTCACATGGAGCCATATGTATATTAGCTAAACCTCAAGAGAGTTGCCAAAATGGAATGTAAATGATGGAAAAAGGAAGGGGTGAATTTTGTCATCATGGAATACTGGAGAAAAGACTAAACAAAGTAAATCTGTAAGCAGTCAGAGCAAACCTCATCCCTGGTGAAGAAGAGTTTATTGTATTTTCTGTGTGAGTCAGAGCACACTTTAGTTATTAGTTTGATTCCATTAGTGGCATGTAGGAATTATGCAGCCCCTCTATATGTGTTGACTTCACCATTGAAAAGGAACATGGATGACACACAGATAGATTTGTAGGAAGGAAATCCAGACAAAACTTAATCACTTAGTTTGATCCAACTGAAGGCCAAGTAGATGAAAAGAATATGGCCATTTAATCTGTGTAAATAAGGTGTCTATTCATGTACTGAGGCAATTAATATATTGTTTCATGAAGACTGAACAGAAAATTTAATTTAAATTGACTGGAGATGGGGATTATAAAGCAGACTGAAAACAGGCTGGAGGCCCAAAACACATAGTTATAAATAAATGCCAAGACTTGGTGGAAGATACCTCAGGGGAACAAGAGGGAACAATGTTAGATTGTTTCTGTTTAAGATCCTTATTAATGGTTTGGAAGGAGGGTTGGCTATGGTAGCTCATTGTGGGATAGTGCTCATCTTGGGAGAGGTCATGCTTTCCAAAGCACTTGTACTAATAACTTTTGATCTGGCAAACTTCGGATGAATCAAAATCACAGCAAACGGTGCCAAAAAGTTCAGTCTGGGGACCTTACCCAGAGTCCCAGTGAATGTACCTGTCTGTAGATGCTTTCTGCAGAAGTCTCAGTCCTTGTGGTTCACCATTTAGAGCAAACAAATCCTCTTAGTTTCCATTAGGGTTCAGCCTCTCCCGTTAATTTATCAAATGTTTGTCCAACTTTGTCTACATTGGATTCTCCATATCAGAGCCTCCTGGCTGACCCCATGGACATGCTGTTTCACTGTCCTGGTATTTGAACATGCATTGTGACCCTAGCAAGTGTCTTGATACTATTAAATACTTCAGACAGAGGGTTGGTGAAGCAATAGGGACCTGTAGGATCTCTGTTTCCTTACTGAATTTACTGTTCTCCAGCCTGTTTCCAGAGGAATTACTGGGAATTACTCAGTGAAAGCTGAACTTCAGGACTGTCCTTTGGGAAATATCACCATTGCTTTGAAATGGAGATTCAGTCCCTGGAGTCACCAGGTTACTGTTACCTCTGATTGTGGGTGTTCAGCTGCCCTGCTGAGGGGAGAAGGGCTTGGTGCTGGCTGAGACAAGGGATGGGCAGTGCAGCTGGCCTTGCTGTGCACATCTGGGCAAAGGAGCTGGACAGGTAACCCTGATAAATATCTGGAAAGAAGTGCAGGGAGGGAGTTAAAGGGAATGCTGAGCAATTTTTCCATCATTTTGCAATTCATTGGCTGGCACTGTCCAGCACTAGCTGTAAGGTTCAGTTTTATTTGTTCATAAGACATTGCTGTGCTACCCCAGAAGCCCTGCACCCCTGTGTGTGTCTTCTGCAAGGCTCAGGAAGAAGTGCACTGAGGTTGTCTGAGCTGGACCAGTTCTGCAAGGCTGGCTCATATTCCACGTTGTGAACTCCCTGGGGCAGGGAATGTCCTAATGGCTTTCATTTACAGAGGAGGGTTCTTCAGGCAGGGGGTATAGCTCAGTGGCAGAGCATTTGACAGCAGATCAAGAGGTCCCTGGTTCAACTCCAGGTGCCCCCTCAGGTGCTGCTTTTTAGGTCAGATATTAGAAAAACAATTCTTTATTGCGAGGGTGGTGAGGAACTGGAGCAGGTTTTCCAGAGGAGCTGTGGATGCCTCTTATCTGGATGTGTTCAAGGCCAGGTTGGATGGGGCTGCTGGGATAGTGGAAGATGTTCCTACCCGTGGCAGTTGATTGGGATGAGAGGATCTTTAGGGTCTCTTCCAACCCAAACAATTTTATTATTTTATGATTTTTTTGTGGTTTTAAGGAAACACACACAGTGCTTAGACACTGAGTAGCAGGATTGAGATTATGAAGGAAATTAAAGCATGAGCAACCAAAGGGACAAGCCACATCCAAAAAACAAGTGAAGCTGGAGAGAAGGAGTGAGTGTAAACCACAGGAGCACATTTATTTCAGCCCCTGCAAGAATCTTCGTTTTCTCTGCATAGTCTTCTGGTTTGGGTGCGGATACCACAAACGGCGGCAATCTTAGGGTCACAAATGCCAAATTTCCCTCTTCTTCCCCAGTGCTTGGCTGAAGGAAACATTCTTCACATATTCCTTAAATGCTTAAGTGAACATTGGTTTGGGTCTTGAGTGGGAGGGATGACTAAGAACTAAGAATTAATTGCTTGATTCATTCTCTGATAATTCTTTACAAGTATTAGAAAAGGTGTTATTATCTGCTGAAAGATCATTATTTTAATTGTGCTTTGATGAGAACAGAAAACAAGGGAATCAGTTACTCAGTGTGGTCCATTAGTAGTGTATTAAAGTCAGATGGAGAATCCCATGAAACTTTTCCCAAAGATGACATTTATTAGGTTCTTAAATAACATCCCACTGAAGCATTTGAAGCCTGTCACTTAACTGATAAATTACTGAGGCCAAGAGGCCGTAAGACCTCTCTAAATTAATTGCTGTTTGAACTGGAGTGAAACTTAAAAAAAGTTGGTTTGAAGATTCCCAGTGATTGTAAGTATCCCAAAACCCTTGCAAAATTGTCAAAGAAAACAGATTTATATCTGTTCTGAACGTCTAGATTTAACTTCTACCTACTGGCCACTGTGAGATCTTTTAAGGTTGAAGAAACTTTGTTAGCTAATTCCAGTTATCTCTTTGAATACTTACAGTCTGTGATTAAGAACCTCTCTGCCTTTTCTTTGTACAATTAAAGAGGTAAATCTTCTCATGTCTTTCTCCAGAAAGGTTTCCCAATTCTTTATTCATTCCTGTGTTTTTTTCCTCAATTATTTTTAGTTCTTCAGTACCTGCCGTCTTTGGAATAGGCTCTGAATACAAGTAGCAGTTGCACCAATGCCAGGTTGGGTAGTTATATTTCTTCTCTTCTTGTACTTGGTATTACATCTCTAGTACATGCATTATGCTGCTGAAGATGTCTGTGTTACATCACTTAGATTCTATCACTTTCTAGGCTTTTTCCAGTTTGCTTCTGGCCTCCTTTCTCATGCCTGAGAAGCAAGTTCTTCACTGTTTAATCTTATATTCAGGACTTTACTGAAATGCATACTGTTGGCTTGTGTGCAGTTTACTGAATTCCTCTCTGGATTGTTTTGTTTTATTGTCCTCTGAATTTCATGCCACTTCCCAAAATTCCACAAACTTACTAAATAATATTTTAACCTTTTCTTCCGTATCAGCAATAAAAACACTAAATAGCAGCTGGTAAGCCAACATCTATAGGGGGCTGAAAGTTCATTTGCTGAGTGAACGTTTGCCATTTACTATTTAATTTGGAAAGCTATCAGCTGGTCTCCAATTAATCTGCGCTGTACTATGTTTATTTTAAACCAGCCAAGTATATTACTCAATAATTCAAATTTGGTGCTCTTCAACAACCCATTACCTCAACACTATTACTTTTATCAACCTCATTTGTAGGCTTATCAAAACATGAGACTGGATTAATTAATAAGACTCCTTTTCCATTACACATTGTTAATGTATATTAATTCTTTATTTGTTGAACCCTGTCACAGATGTTCTGTGATTTTGCACATGACTGATGTGCTGCAGACAAACCCATGATGATAGGCCTAATTACCGTTTTTAATGTGTGTGGTGTATGGAGTGCATCCACTTATTTAGCTCCTAAAATCTTCCTGAAGTTTCAGGAAAGTGTTGTGTTGCAGTGAGTTGGACACATACATAACAAGCAGCTACTGGATTTCACTGAGGGATTTTAATTTTTAATACTATTTTAAATGTGTCTGTTGGTTTTAATTATTGTATCATGCTCCCTTCTGAGTAGCTGTTTGCATACATAATCTCTTGGGTATGTGCTTCTTGAGAAAAGAGACAGGAGCAGTCTTTGGAAAGATCACCTGACCTGGTCTGAACCCAACTATGTTATTTTCCATTCTCTTCCTGCACCCATCAGATGAGCAAGGGAACTTCTCCTG
>WAAG01011528.1:643-15715 GCA_013390105.1 Tichodroma muraria | reverse complement strand
ATTCTGACAGGATCCAGCATTGCGTTGTCTTGTGTGGGTCTGTTCCGCCTCTGGGTCTCACCTGGGCCTCTTCACACAGTGAGAGGCCAGGCAAAGAGGAAGTTCACATGAACTATAAGAACTTCTTTGGACAAACCCTTGATGTAATGATTTCTCTAAGACCAGCACCATGCACTGTTTTCCACTCCCTACCACATTAGAACCTCAGATCCTCACCTTTAGCAGGGTAACACTGAACTGACTTTATTTTTCCCTCTGTCCCACCACACTATTGTCTCTTTTCCTGAGCTCTTGACAAGTAGCCGCCACTTAATGACAGCAAGGCTGGCAGGGGAATGGCTGTCAGTAGTGTTAATTTATCTATAAATCTGATCAAATGCTGCGGTCAGGAAACAAGGGGAGCAAAATTGAAGGTGGAAAGCAAAAATTTAAATGGATGAGTTATGAATAAGTCCTACCACAGTCAGATGTACCTCATCACAGCTGTAGTGATAGAAACACACCTTTTACACAAAAAGGGCTGCAGGTTTCTACTAGGTACAAGAGTACTTGTACCCAAAAGTCATTCTCTATTTTCTTAGTGCGCAAAGAGTGTTCTTAGGCATTATATTTTTAGACATTCCTAAGGGCTTTTCAAGGGACTCTGACCTCCTTTGGGACAGTTTCTCAGCTAGACTGGGCTGCTGCATGCTGTCTTGGGGGTGTAGTGGCATTTATCTCTAACTCACGTGACTTTCCCTTGTCTCCAGTTTATAAGTTAAAGTGATTAATCAGGTTCTCAGAGCTCAATCGATCGTGTAAAAACATACATGACATAAACCCCCATCCCTTATTTGGCTACTGACACAGTCAGCCTGTACATCCCTCAACTGAGTTATGCAATCTGCCTTGTGTTTGTGAATAGATTTAAATGCCACTCAGAACAAAAACACAGGTGAACTTGGCATACGTCCATTATTTCACTGACTCCAGTATGTATTTAATTCATTCCTCATGGATCTGAGGTGTAACATTAAAGTGTATAGTATTACTAATATGGCACAGGCCATTTTTAGGTCCTACCCAAAGGCATAAGATAACACTGATAAAGACTGGCAAACCTGATGGGCAAGCAATGACTGGTATGTGAACCACCATTCAGTGAGTCCTGAGACCAGACACCAAATTCAAGTGCTTTGTTTTTGAAAAGAGCATTAGATCAGACTGGTAAAAGTAAGGAAATGGGCAAATGACATGCTCTGGATCCTTCTTTTTTGTCATTTGGTGAACACACAAGATTAATGTAAATGTGTTTTAAATAGAGCTGGCTTGTACTTCTAGTGGTTTCTACTTTGATACTCCTCTCCTTCATATAAATGCAGATTTTATATTTGTCCTGAACAGAGCAAAGAACATGCAAAACAGCTGAGGAGTGAATGAGAAAGATTTAGGGGGATTCAATGGACAAGTTATGACACCTCTCTTTTCCCAAGTGTAGAAAGTTCCTTTACATTATGTGCATAAAAGCAGGTTAACAATATATTATAGCTGGAATGCTGGTTTCACTAAAGTTAGTAAATTGGAGTTCAGACTGCACTGCACATTAAGCTCAGTTCTGTTAGATTACTAAAGGGTCTTCAAATGTATGAAGGTATAATTTACAGACATTAGAGAAATAAATGTCATATGACTGTATATTTAGAAAATATGTGCTAGAAAATGTATATGCTGAGGAAAGATTTAAAACCTCTATTAGGATATTATTCATCAGTAATTCTGACAACAGGAATATTTGCCCTGCTTTGCTATTATACAATCTCTTAATTTATTATCTAATTAGTTTTCCCAAATGCTGTATTTATCTGAAGTTCTCTCATCAAGAAATCCATCCTGATTAAATTTTCCCTCTCACTGGCTATAATAAACACTGGGTTCTTTCTTCTTGAATGTGTCTTCTCAACTGCTAATTTATAACGTCTGTTTTTTTCTTTTTCTGTGATAAGTTTTCCTTTTGTCTTTTTTCCATGTATTCTGGCACAGCCTTTTCTCAACTGCAGCCTTCCAACTAGCTGTCTCTATGTACTCACCATGACTCTCCAAATCCTGTTTCTCTTAAAATGGAGCAATTAGTCCTGATCAGCTCTCCCCTAGAACTACAAAGTCCAAAATGCAGCAAGGTGCCGCACATAGGTCTAGTTTCAGTGCACGACAGTCATCTTGACAGGTTTACCTAAAAATAAAGCCAAGCGCACAGCTAAGGACAGGCAGGGCTCAGAACTTGCCCAGGTAGTCCTTGAGCCACAGACACTGCACAGAGAGCTCTTGTGCTGTTTCCAACACAGATTAGAGGAGGCATTCACAGGAAGGAATCTCTTCCTGCCCTCGGGAATGAAGCACACACTAGGATGACAGGAGCAAGGACAGAGGGGGTGAAAGACAATAGTCAGCAGGTGACAGGAGGGAACAAGTTTGAGTCTGTCATAGTATTATGGCAAAGTAGTAATGTCTTTGTAGGATGGTGAATGACAGAGTTGAACAATGCTTCCTCTTGTTTCCCAGAAAACAGTGTCCTAAATGTACTTCCTACATCTTCTCAGAAAATTAGGACAATAATCTCTCATACTTATTTTACCTAAAAAAAATAAAGATGTGCTAGGTTCTCAATCTACTCTTGTAACCTCTCCAGATTTTGAGCATAAATGAAAAGAATATCGAAGATATTGAAACAAAGAGCTGCAGTGAGCCAGCACACTAGGGCAGAGAGAAACCTAGTCCCAAAAAAGGGTCACTGCACCAACCCAGCTCTGTTTTGCTGCCACAGGACATCTTTGGTCTACCAGCAGAACCGCATTAATGCCTTGTGAATTTGCCATGTGGTTGCTCAGATCATGGCAACCTGTAATCTCCCAGCAGTCTGACACTCAGGACAGAACAGCCAAGTCTTTTTTTCATCCCAAGTGTTGACCCCTAAAGGGCACCTAGGAAAGCAGTAGCATGTTTATGGGGTAGGGAGAGTGAGATGTGTATCTTGTTTCCACCTGCTCAGACTTGGAAGACATCACCTCCCTTTAACAGCTCATCTGGCTGCTTCAGGCTCTGGCTTCAGGCCACCTCATGATGGTACATGCGCACAATTATGTTATCATTTCGAATGACAATTCATGACAAGCTGCTAGTAGGGTGATAGTCCTTCTTGCATGGTCCGCGTCTGCAGATTATTATAAACACTGACTGTGAGACAGGGCTCAGTGCTTCTCTCAGTCTTATCTGTCCAAATGTACCCACTTCTATGGTCGTTATCAGTGTAACTCACAGATTTTGACCCATTGCTTTTAGACACCAGAAAAACAAAACTGGATGCTCTGGTATAATGTGTTTCAGTTAAAAGTACTCTTTACTCTGCCTCGCCTTAAAGCGAATTTGCCAAGGCAAGCATCTCTGAAAGATCTTTTGTGAAATAACTTCTAGCTTGACATACTATATGAGACTAATTGAGCAATAGTGTTTCCAGTCATTGCTACTTAATTGTGTGATTGCTGTGGAACGCACAGCCCTGCAGCAAGGTTACACTGCCAGACAGCTAAATGGGGATCCCAAACACACCTGGACTGCAGGCCAGGGACTAATGAAGGACCATTTTTAAACTGTGATCTTTCTTGTTTACATTCCCTTGTCAGTGTTTCCAACAGTTCTTCACACAGAAGAAATTAGTTGGGGAAACTATGGATTTTTTCTGAAGTGAGTTTTAACAGCTGAGAAGTTCAGCCTTGTCCATTTTTCTCCACAGAGCAGTGATTATGAAAAAAACTTCTAAAAAAATGTGTGCCCTTTGTGCTAAAATATCCAAATTTCCATTTTAAGTTAATTTAATTTCTAAAAGGCAGTAATAGAAAGAGAAATTATTTTTACGGTGAGGTCTAATTATATACACTGTTGTGTATTCTCACATTTGTCAGTATTACAATCATTACAGCACATATTTAAGCAAAATATACTCCCAGCCTCTGCACTGGAAATCAGACATCCTAGCCTCAGTTTTAGGCACAAAAGTTAAATAATGTCCTTGTATTGCTAGGAAGTCTGTAAGATTAAAAAAAGGATATCTTAATGATTTGTGGATTAGAGCAAAAGGAAAGGCTCTCACTTTGGTGTTGAAAGAGGCTGCAAGATGCAGCACTTCCTCCGAGAACCTTTCTTTAGGAGAAGAGCCAGCGTCGTGGTGCAAAACAAGGAGCCCGTCTCAGCAGAGTGCTCACAAGCGCAACCAGGGCCAGCAGCATCTCTGAGGCAGAAATTTTGTTCATCTGAAAATATGTTTCACTAACTATTTTTGGTAACTCGAAGAAAAGAACAGATTGGCAACACCTGTGCTTGCTGCAGGCCATGAGGCAAAAGGTTTGGTAGGCTTCCCTGAGAGGCTGGTCCCTGGTGCCATCTTGTGTCGAGACCGTATCTATCCCCAGCAGCGGGAGGCTGGTGGCAAAGCCCCGGCTCCGCCGCAGCCGCATCTCCATCTCTCTAACCCCAAAATGTCTCCCAGCCTCCAAGTGCTAATACCGACTGGTTGCTGCAGGGCGGAACTCTGCTGCCACTGCCCTGCAGGAGCTATTGCTGAGCTCAAGGTTCCCAAAAGATTAGCCTTTTCTGTTTTAAATTAATTTATAGGCACTGTGAATATTCTTTTTCCCTAAATTACTCTGGTAACGTCATCAAAGTGATGTTGGCTCAAGTGACAAGCCCAAATTTGTAGAATTCTTCTCAATATGTTAGTCACTGGTCAGCTGAATTCTTATTGTTGTCCTTTGAGGCTGTTTAGAGGACAAAGTTTGAGAGCCCACTACTATATAATACAGGTGACAACTGAGAAATATATATCCTTTCTGTAACAAAAACACACAGTAGAAGAAAGATCAATGCCACACACCTGCCAATCACTTGAAATTTGATGTATTTAAAAAACAGTTATTTAAATTGCTTGCTTGCAAAGGTGCTGAGTGTTTCCTGGGAGCATTCTGAGTGCCTTGATGCTAAAAAAACCTCCCAAGACACATATATAAAAATACCGAAACTTATTTAGGCTTTATGAATTTAGATACCTAACTTTGGCCACATGCTTTTTAAGGCATGGCACTTTCCATGAAAATGGGCCTCTGCCTGACCCATTTAGGAACGACTAAAATGATAAAAGTGTGTCTGGATTTTCTCTGCATACTTGAAGTGGTTATACTGTATGCAGCACTGTTCTAAAGCATGAAAAATTATTTGAGTATTTTATATCTAAGTGTTTCTAATATCTGTGTACCTCCTAGTTTTAACTAGGCTAGCAAGCAGAAACACTGTAGTGCCAGCAGAGCTCTTCTTGTCCTTTAATCTGACCCAGACAAGAAACTACTAAAGATCTCACAAGGAAATCCAATTTTTGGAAATTACCAGCATGAATTCTCAATCAAATAGGCCGAGTTAACTTCTGATAAGCTTCTGAACCCAGCCTCCAAGGCTTTTAATGTTCATTCACGGTATATAGTACCATCTATAACATTTGTTACTTCTACTCTCTGCAAGCATGCTTCACCTCTCTCACTGCATCAGTTATTAATCCTATTTTTTCCCTTTCTGAACACATAGCTGTGATTCACCTCTAATTTTGTTACATTGCTTTATTTTTAATCACTTTTGCTGTTCATGGTGTTACATTGATGGTGCAGGAAACTAAAGTCCTCCCTTTATTAAAAGGACAAGTGCAATGCGTGCATCAATGGAATAAATGAGTCCCGAAACTGCCTCACCTGTAGTTAGATTAGTGCAAACCAGAGATTGTACCTGTTCAGACATAGATGCCTTTGGGATAGGAAAATCAGTGTCAAATAATATAGTGAAAATAAACCTGCTGCCTAGGAATATAACAAAAAATATTCAGATCCTAACTGCCTGTACGCCAACCCTAGGATTTAATATATTGACTTCTCCCCTAATGCTGGAAGAAAAGATGTTCCCACACCTGCCTACTTTGCTGTGATTATAAGCAAGTACCCATTCACCTCAACTGCAGAGTCTGAAGTGAACTTTATACCACATCTACCCTGCATTTCACTGAGGTTTTCTAATAAGCACTTCCTTTATGTGAGGGTATATCTAGCAAGTTTTAACATATTAACCTAGAGAAGTTTTTCTGAATTATTCTTTATCCTTCCAGGCTCTTTGGTGTACACTTCTGAAGCTGTTTCATACACGTACACACTTAAGTGCAGCTGGGATTGAATGTAAAGAGTCATTATGGTGTTCTTCACAATCCCACTGCTGCAGAAGGCAGTAAGTACACCCTTGTGCCTAGCGCATCCCAGTGGCCTGATTCTTCCTTGTCTTGCGCCTGCAGGAGTTATTTAAACCACTACAAAATGGGCATAAATCATGACTGAGCCTGAATGGCAGGATTTCACACTCTGCAGAGGCAATAATGACTAGATGAAAGGGTAAAGCAGTGGAAATATCAGAGAGGATTTTTCCCTCCTTCTCTTCCTGCCATTTGAGTGACTAACTCAGGGGAATTGCTCTGGTCTCATAAAATATATCCTAACCCTGTGGGTGGGCAGGTGAGAAGAGAGGCCGAGGGCAGCCCTGGGAGACAGCTCTAAGTCCAGGCCTGCAGCACTGCAGTGAGGTGCCACCAGTCTGCCCCAAGCTTGAGTTTATCCAGAGGGGTCTGAGTGCTCCAGCACTACGTTGTTGTGAATGGTTCAGTATCTGATAAGTGGCATTCAGTCACACACAGTATCTGTACACTGGAGCTAGCACCAATACTTATTTCCACCTTAATGCCACCAGGAGACAACATCAGATCCACCGGAGCCTCCACTTCTCACAGCAAATCACAGAAATGCAAAGACAGGTACACAAGGACACAGGAGTACCTTAACACTACTCCTAGATAAGAAGTTCTGAGAAAACAACCATCACATTTAAGACAACGAAATTTGTATGGGGTGATATATACTGTGCTTTTGTCCCTGTAGCCTGAGGAGCCCTTTAGGGCCTGATCCAAATCAAACTGAAATCACCATAATCTCTCTGTTTTTCTCTGTGTACCTTGGATCAGCCCTGAAGCCCTGTCCAACAATAACTGACCTATAGGGAAAGGATATTTCTAATGAGGAATATCACTAGGATCTACATATAGAGAGATTTCTAGCCTTGCACATAAACCTGTGCTTTTCTCCTTTAACTAAGCTAAAAAAACTTGCATTCTGGATTTTGTGAAAAGTAATTAGCATTTCATACACTTAGAAGAAACTGAAAGTCCATTTAATTATAATCAGTTACAAGATGTTATTCACAAAGTGTTTCCATGCTTTTATTCATCTTTCAAGCATGGCAAACAAGAAATTAATTACTAAAGGTCTTTCAACTATTCCAAGCTATATCTTAAATTGTAGTAAAGAATATAAAATTCCTCTGATTTCAAATATATAATTTCTGGTGAAATACTGGAATAAGGACTGATCTGGCCAGCAATGGAAGTCCTTCACTCTAAGCCAGCCACATCTAATTATAAAAGATGAAGGCTTTGAAAATTTACATAATTGCTGGCTCTGGTAGGGGTCGGTAACATATTTGCATTAGCTACTTATGCTTCATACCAACACTTTTAAGCACCACTTATCAAAAATAAGTCTACCAAGTCAGAGGTGCGTAGGTGGCTAAATAAAACCTGCTAAATATGGGTAGCACCACCTCTCTACGTCATGAAGAGATATATAGGCTTTGACACACAGGGTCTTTTCTTTGTCTTGTTTGTCACTTACACATTAGAGTAATAGGTACATTAGAAATGCTCTTGATAAGAATTAATACCTTCTGCTCCTTTAGTGTGCATTTGTTATAGCTATTTACTGTGTTTTTATATACAGAATTTATCTGGTTTAATTTGCACTCCAGAAATTCCCTCTGTTCCCCTCTCTGGCTCATTTCTCAAGCCATCAGTCTAGATGGTAGCATGGCATCTTAACACAGCAGGATAAAACCCCTGTCGTCTAAATATATCTCTCTAATTCTTCCATGATTATTTCTCTTTTTCATATCATATAAAAATTCTGCCAGACATATAAATATATGATGCAAAAACTATACAATAGAAAATGACAGACCAGTACATACATTTCAAAAGCTCTGTTTAGAAAAGAGTCACATTATGTTACAAACAGGTCTTTTTCTTATTACGTTTGATGTCAGCAAGTGAGCTTTAAGGAACCTGACACTGTTTGAACCTCTTTTTTAATTTATTTTATTGTATACGTTGATTTGATGGTTTTTGAACTCTGGATCAATTTGGTGACATTGTGGCTGATCCATTTTATCCTTGCTTTGCTGGGCCACTGTTTCGTTCTGAGGCTCCAGTCTCCCATTTTCCTCGAAAGGCTCATTAGGCCTGATCTCTTTTAGCCTTTTTGCTTTTTTCCTTTCTTCCCCACACTGGACTCTGGTTTGCTTTATTCCTTAGGTCCCCCTATAGGTTAAGCCTAAGCTCTTATCCCCTATTCTCTTTAACTCACAGCCAGCATTTGATTCTGATTTTTTAACCCTCTCCATGAATTACCCAGCCTGGGCACAGCCCCATCATGTTGGAGGCTCTGTGTAAGTCACAGTTTAATTTACACAATGAAGGGTAATGATTTTACCCAGAGATGCCTGACACAGAAACAAAACTGAGCAACTTCCAGAGAGGCTGTTAAAAAAAATAATCTTCTGGGTTGATTCAGGCTTCTATACAGTGAATAAAATGCCTACGGTCAAAAGTTTAAGTAGTTAAGTATTTTAAAGAATTATGTGCAGAGAGACTACAAATAAATCACTCTTGCACGAATCTGGGGACATAGACTTGGCTATTTGTTCTAGCACATTGTCTTGTTTTCTAACTACATCTCACATAGAGAAGATGAAGTTCCTGCATTGTGCTGTAATGATGAATACGTAGACATAAGGCTTTTTAGAGCACACAGATGAAACAGAAGCAATCACATGCTGTTCCTCAAGCACTGATAAAAAGATGCAGAGAAATTAATCCATTTACCTGATTTTGTAGAAAAACAAAACATTTTAAGCTTTGTTTCTGCTTTGACGAGAGGAAAAATACAAATTTAAATTTCTGTCTGCTTGATATTTGACAAGGTCTCTCTGCTGAATCTACTTTGCTCCTTGGCCACATTTCAATCACCTCCATCTTCTCATCTGCTGTCATGAAAGTATACTTTTATTCCCAGGTATGTTTCTTGCTGAAGCTAGTTGAATTCCATGTAGAACAAAGTAATATGAAAAATATTTGGTGATAACTCTGCATCATGAGGCAGGAACTTATTAACATGGTCTCTTGACACTTCACAAAGAAAATTGCTTCGTCTTGCTCAATTCCATATATAAAAGAAATGATCAGAGATTTGGAAGATGATTAAATGATCAGTAATTTGGTAGAAACATTCAATTTTAAGAAAGTTAACAAGTTAACCATGTCTGAGATTGTTTGCTAAGAATTGCCTGTGTGTTTGTTTTCTTTTCTTCACCCTAAAGAAAGCATTTTGCTGTGGGCGATCAAACTATCCCCTTCACAATGTCCTATGAAAGAATCTTAAATTCCCTGTGATCATATAGAGTAATATGATTAATCGATTAGATCAACAGAGCAATAAGGAGATAACAGAAATGTTCAGAAAAAAATCTAGAATTAATTTACAAACAAAGATCTGATATTGCCATATATTCATGTGAAGAATGCTTACAAAAAGTTTCACCTGAAGGATATGCAAATAAACTCTGAAGATGCCTTAAAAAAAATCTTGCATTTTACTGATTTTTACAATAAATTTCCAATCAGTGTCCAATGTTCCAAAGCAATAGTTCATGAAGTTAAATGCAGGCTTGTGGATCTCTATGATCTCTCATCTATATATAGCACAACCTAAACAGAAGGGGACCACAACATAAAACTCCTGGTCAGGTAGCTCACAGGGTGCCAAAAATCCCTTTGTCTTTTCTTAGATTCTGGTAGCAGTACAACAATAACTCTTAGAAATATATTTTTAAAAAGAGATGCAAGATTAATGGTAGAAGTTCCAGACTATAGTAGAAGAAATCTGTTTCATTTTTAATAATGGATCAATTAATGAGGATACCAAATTATGAGAATTTTCAGTCATATATAATTGATTCCTTTGAAGGCTGAACCTGCTTTTCATTCTCTGGGCAACCACGTGTGTATTTATATACGCACACATGGAAGAATTTGCCAAAAGCATCATACAGGGGAAGACTTCACAAACATCTTCAAAAGAACTTACATTTAAGACATTTATTTATAAAGGTTTCTATTGCTCAACACAGCAGATGCCAGAGATGGGAAGCCTCTCCCTTGGAGAGCAGAAAATGAGGAATGAGCCACCTTCAGAGTTCAAGTTTTTGAAGCTTAGTTACCCTTATTTAATGAGATTTTTTTTTTTATTCCCTAGAAATAGCGTTTTCTTTTCCTGCCATTGCAATTTTTTCTGTCACTTTGACGGGAAATTATTCATTTAACCTCATTTTATGAGGTAATTCTGAAGAATTTCAATTGAAGTAAATAATCCCACTTTACCTATATTTTTTATATTGCTCTTTATTTTAACTGAAATTCTTTTTACATTACAAACTTCTAACACAGGAAAGAATTTACAAAGGAAGTGACAATACATCCTATGAATATGATTCTTTTTCTCTGAAAGTCTGAAAAGAAGGAGAAACTACAGTGTTACTAAATATAAGACTGAATTTTGGAAAAAATTAATGCTGTTGTGGCTCTACATAGACTGTGTGACACTCACTGTAGTAATAAAATATATCTTTTATCTTTTAAAGCTATGTCAGAGACACCTTGTACACCTTGATCTGCCAGCAGCTGTGGATGAGAGCTTGTTCTCACAGAAATGATTGGAAAGCTCTGATTAACTTTCACAGGGACAAGATTCTCCAGATTTATTAATTTATTAATATAGGATTATTTATCTGTAGATAAATAGCTCCTGCTGGGTCCTTTGTAAGGTCCCAGGCTGCCGGTTCTCTGCACAGCAGCCTCTTTGGTATTCCCAGCCCTGTGGCCCTGAAGGGCGATGTGGCTCCTGTGCTGGGAAGGCCAGGCAGGTTGAGGCTGGAAGAAAGAAGGGAGGAGAGCAGAGGGACAAAGAATAGACATAGGAGGAAGTCAGGTGTTTTGTACTTCTCTTAAATTCAAACTGACTGTCTATATGATGGGGACAGTAGCCTCAACCTCACTCAAGTCTTAATTAATGTTTATGAAGCTAACTATGATCTTCAGATGAAAGGCTTTTCAAAATGACAAGGGATTTGTATAACTCACAGAATGATAGAAGCTTGCATTTCTGTAATACCAATTCTAAAACCAGAGGTCAGAAGTTGATCCTAGAATAGCTTCATTTCCCATTCACAACTAAACAGGAAAATGCATTTTGGCAGGAGCATGTCCCTTCTCCAAAGTCCCATTCTCAGGCTGCTCTCATCATCACCCCTCTGCCCACGCAGCTCAGCATCACCACAGAGCTACCCTGAGTGACAGCAGCAAGACTGCAAGTAAAATCAGGCCTTATTGTCCATCTAAAACATTTTTTACAGTTTTGTTTAGTGGTATCAGTCTTTATCTGGCATACAGTGCAAACCATGGAACGCATTGATCACAGCAGCTTCTCCCTGCACAAAACAATCTGTTTTCAGCTGTTGCTTTGTGGCACAGGACTAAGCTCCAGGTACTTTAAATCTCTTTTATTGAGTAAGCCTGTGTTGCTATGATTTAGCCAGGGTGTATTATTGCATGTGAATGATAAACTGTAGTTCATGACCTGAGTCTAATGGTTACTTTATCAGTTGCAGTGGACAATTAAGTGACTGAGTAGTGCAACTGACGGCGAAGAACAGATTTTGCCTCCGAGCTGCTTTCAGGAGTTACATTTCGCTGTATCATGTTCAGAAAGGTCAGAGCTCTGGCCAGATGACCAGTATAGCAGTGCAGATGGCTCTGTATGTCACCTGGCCACTCTGGGCCTCTGCAACCTGCTGCACAGGGCTGGGGTTCAGGGAAAGGTTATGGCCATATGCAACGGCAGCACATTAGCAGCTCATGAGGAAAATGGCCTTTTTTGCAAAGAAGATGAAAAATCAGTTCAACAGCTATGTCCACACCACCACAGCAGATTGTGGCCATTTTCAGCTGCTATAGAAGCAAATACAAATTTTTTGAATCCTCAATTGTGATCGCCTCACAAAAGGTGACAGGAATATTAATAAAAATATTTACATAACAAATAACAATGCTCTCTTCCACTGNAGCATTCAAAATATTAAGGCTCAAATTTAAATGGTCAAGCTATGAAAGCATGTTTACACTAGAAGACCCTGGTTAATACACATGGTTCTAGATTTTCATATCCAAAACAAGTCACAGAGAAACCTTGGCCTTAAGCCTCAGTGCTCTTTTTTCCTTAGGATTTACCTAAACTGTATTCATGGCTCAGCTTTGGTGTAAAATTAAAGCTGGTGTGTGGACAGTGAAAAAAAAAAGGAAATCTGTTGTGATTGTCTTGGCTTCCAAGAAAGTTTGGTGCAGTATAACCTATTTAATTCTGAAAAGGGATTCAGGTGTTCCATAATCAAATGGAAAAGTTACTCTTGGCTGTTATGGCTTCTACAAAGAGCCCGAAGAGAAGACAAGACCATCTCTTGGAAATTTTCTATGCTGTAACTTCTTAAACTGTTCATTATTGTATTACAGGTGATTTAGATCTCATGGTGTTTGCATCGAAAAAACAATCTGAATTAAAAAGAATTCAAAAGAAGAAAAAAGGACTGTTGCAGCTAAAATAGATGATTTAGAAACATGCTTTTGATGCAGCAGAATTGTGGAGCCAATAGCATTTAACTGATGATAGTCAGACTAGACAATTGAAAAGCCAATTCTTTGTGTTGAGCGAAGATGGAGGACTGTTATTTCTAATAGCAAAATAAAAGTCTTTAAAATACAACTCAGATTAATAAGAAACATCAGTGTGGACCTGTTTTGAAAAGCCTGGGCTATAATTGTTGCTGTTCAATCCTTCCTATGTGTTTAAAAAACAAATGAGAAAAAAAGAGAGAAAGAAAAGCATTCTGAAAATGTCAGCTTGATATCTTCTTATTTATGCTGAAATACTATTGTGTAGCTAAGTAAAAAGAATTAATTGTCCTAAAATGCATTTTTTCCAAGCTGAAAGATGTTATTTACCAAAGCTACATCTTTCTCCTCTAATGAACAGCTTATATTTTCAGGATTTTAGATTGGAGGCCGAAGGAACAATACAAATTATTAATATAGGATTCAATTCTGTGTTCCTCAAGCCAAGCAAAAAAAACTACTGAAATTCTCAGGAGTTTTGGTCTATAAAAGCAAGGCCACTAACTACCCAAATCAGCCTAAAAGTTATAATTTCTTTTAAAAAAATTTAAGGTTCTTTTGATGCTATCAATGACCTACTACTAGATACCTACTTCTGGTTCCCTCATTCATGATGAGGTTCAGTTTGCTCAGGGTGAAATCTTGTTTTCAGCAAGACAGTTTGCTCCGGAAGGCATCCTAGCTGTCAAGACTTTGTCAGTAAGAAAAACTACTTTTACGTTTTTACAGCAAGTTGTAGTTGTTGACTATTAAATGCATGGAGTATGGTGACATCTATAGGAGGTTCCTAGTCTCTACATTTAAGTCACATGCTATAGTGTGTGTGCGTGTGTGAATTATATATACCCACACCTCAGAGATAATTGTGATAATTTGTATGAAATATCAGAAAGTAAATTAATTATAAAGATTTTAACTTAGCTGCTGTCTCTCCGGAGAGTTAAAGAGAACTAGAACGCATTCTGCAAAAGAAACACTCTCAAATGCAGGTGGGAAAGCTGAAAGGAGCAGGAACAATTGCTATGGTAACCATGTTATGGGATTAAAAAAATCATGGAAAGTAGGAAGACAGTGAGAACAAGAGTATGGGACCAAATTTGTAATAGTAAATGAATATTGAAATCATGGCTGAAACTTCTGTATTGAAAATTGTTTACTCCAGTAAATAAGAAAGCCATAAACGTAAAACAAAGCACAGCAAATTATGACAGAATCTCACACAGAGACAATATGTTTTTCCTTCCTCTATGTGCACTGCACGATCCAGTAACATCCCCCTGCAGCAAAGACAGCATCAAAAGTCAAAGGAGAGAATGTCCCAAATGTTCCCCTTCCCAGAAACAGTCTTGCTGGAAACATGACCAGTAGTGTGACCCTCAAACCATGTGGATCGGGATAAGTAACAGGGAGACCCCGGATCACGCAGTCGTACAATAATGCTCCAGCATGATAAATAAAACACCAGCTGAATGGCCCTGAGGGCTTCCTTAAGGTAACAGGGCTCTTGCACTTGTTGATGGTATCAAGAATATTTCATTCAATGGTCAATAAATTTTTTCTGTATTTTCACATGTGTAATTGAATATGGAAAATAACTGCAGAACCTTAATAATATCAGGAGAAAAATAAAGATACATTTATTCTGCTTAAATAAGATAATAATTTTTATCCCTGAGAAATACTTTTGTTTCTGGTTATACTTCATCTTTAGTTAATGTCTTCCAATTTTTCAAATTTCCGTGGACTAGTTCCAAATAGCTCTAAATGACTGTAGAAGTATTCCATACAAATGCTTGGTTCTGACAGCCAAAATTAATCTTGATGTAAAAAGAAAGTCATTGACAAAGTTTTTAAGTTCTATGTAAAGACCTTTCACCATAGAAATATAACAGGTTTCAGATTTTTTTTTAAAAAAATAGAGTAGTAAAAAAAGCATACACAAAATATGATTAAGCACTGCCAAAAAAACAAACAAAGAAACCCTAGGCAAAGTAATTCTCTTTGTCTGACAATTTCATCCAATACTTCATCTCCAATGCCAGAGTGGAATTGGGACCACAGCTTATTCCTTTAAAAGTAGGAACCCCCACATCTCCTGGTATTTGGTATCCATCTCTCTCAAAACAAGTTGC
>WAAG01011500.1:0-23875 GCA_013390105.1 Tichodroma muraria | reverse complement strand
AGGCTGACTTGGCAAAAAGCAGGTGGTGGAAAGGAAACCAGGCATATAAGAAGGAAGCAAAGAAGACTGGCCTTTTTATTGCTGGTAAAATTTCCTTTACCGCCAAAAGGTCTTTGAAGCAAAAATACCAGCTTGCTGGGTGGCATCCACAACCTGGTTTTAGCTTTAACCATATGGCAGCACAGTGTCAGGTTTCTCCCAGCACATACAGCTTCCCACCAAGTTCTTTCCAGGTTCTAAACATCTGCAGTATTTCTTCCTCTCTCCCTTGGATTTTGGGATACAACATGTTTGTTCTTGCATATTTTTTTCCCCCCAACATTCTACTTTCTTGATCACCAGCACTAGTATGATCTTGATTTCCTTAAGCACTTCTCTTTCTCCTCTGGGAAATTTATGTCTCTTTCTGGCATCTGTCCCCTCTCTTCTCTGCACACTCAGGCAAAGAATTCATTTCATTTTTTTCCCCTTAAACAATGCCCTTACTACTTATGTCAATAAATTACTCTTGCCATTTTAAAGAGGCCCTTCTGTCTCCTTCACTGCCCTCTCCTTCTGTAGGTACTTTAAAAATGTCTTATTTATCTTAACTCCTGCTGTGATCTTTCTCTGTTCAGTTCTCCATCTTTACCTTTCTTAACGTTTTTTAAGCCAACTGTGCCCTCTGATCTTTACACTTCACTGCTGGACCCCATATTTTATGGAGATTTTTTTTACAGAAGTTGTTTTCTTAATTATAATCAATCCCACTGAATCATGGGATTCACTGCAACCACCTTTTTTAGTACTACCCCTACTTATCTGAGATTAGCAGTGTATGTTTATGTTTTCCTATTTGGCATTCTGCCTGTCTTCTTTCATACTTGGTAAAACAAAATTAAGATCATCCATCTATTATTTCTTCATAATTTTTTAGGGTTAATTCTAGCGGTCAGTCATTAATTGTAAACCTCACTGCATTACAGATACTGTTATTTAGCAGTTTTTCCATTCAGATCTCAATCTGGCAGCCATTTGAATGGTGCTTTAATGTGTAAAGGATGGTGTGTGATAGATTATCTTCTTCTGTGCCTCAGATACTGAGAAAGTATTTTTAAGATTAAAAATTTTTGCTTTTTTTTATTCTGTATGCAGTACCAGGAAGAGTAGGACTCTGACCCCCCAGAAAAGACTTGAAGATGCAACTGGAGTGAAAAGATTAGTCAGGTATACTGTCTTATTCTCCTCATAAGACAGTCAGTAGATTTAAAACTGAATGCTTATGATAACTCACCCTTATGGACTTACACTTCTGAAGGACAGGGTTATCCAAGGGAGCAGAGAGAGACAGGAAAAAAGTGATCTGTCCAAGGTTGCTGAGATCTGGCACCACGATGTAAATCTGTGGGGTGCCAGTGAAGTGACCCAGCCTTTCAACTGGGGCAGAAAGGGAAAAGTTTCTGCAGCCAGTTTTCCAATTCTCTCCGCAGTTAAGCTTGCCACTTCTCCCTGTATGCTGAGCAAGCACCTCTGGCTGTGTTTCCCAAGCGTATGTAGATGATTTGGGTTTGCACAAGACCCTGTAATACTCCCCAAAGCTGTTGTCACCTGCCTGGCAAGTCTTTAAGAATGAATTTATTCTGTTTGAGATCCTGGTGACACACCTTTGCAGATGCCATTTTGATTTTTCAGTGTTTCCCCAGAAGGTGCTGCTGCAGCAGGCAAGCATTTTCACTCATTACCTTCTACAGCCTCAAATGGATTTTCTTCAAAGACCTAGATTTGATATGTAGTTATCTTTTGCCTTTCTTCACAGACTCATCATACCTTCTACTCTGGTTCACTTTTAAAACTGTGGTATATTTCTCGCCTTAGAAGAGGTGCAAATGTTTGGGAAGCTTAGATCCTGAATTAAGGCAAAAGTGTGTTAAAATGCTTTTCCCACAAATTTTCCAAATTGCTTGTGAAATACCATTGTGCTGTGTAGCAGATTCACTGGTTAGCTCTGATGGCAGTGGAATCCATGGGCATTTTATCAGGTTTTAAGTGTAGCAGTCCTTTCACAGAAAGATTTATATCTGTTAAATCCCTTAATTTAAAGTCAAAAAAGATAGGCATCCAGAACAAACACGTGGTTTTGCCCTTTCCATTTGAAGAAGGTGTGACAGTAGGTTCTCCAGTGTAATTTTAGCTAGGCACTTGGTTTCAGCCTGGGTCTTCCCTGATGTCTTCCAGCCATGAGTCCCTTAAGAGATGTGTAACATCTCTTAAGCTGCAGCCCCAGAGTCCAGACCCGAGGCTTGGACCTGGAGTGATGCTACACCAGGCAACAAGCAGCTGCAGGCATCTCAAAGCACTGTGGAGCAGAAGAGGCCAATAATAGTTTATCCCTGAGAATTTTTCTTCAATCTTTGCCTTGTTGTCTAAAAGAGATTTCTCGTATGTGTCTGATCAAGTGTAAGCAATTTCAAAATTCATTTGGGTCGTTGCTGCTGAAGTCTATGCACCCACCCTGATCTGACAGGAGTGCTTCTGTGTATAAAAAGTTGGTTGCCTGGGGTTTTGGTTGTTTGTGTTTTTTTTTTTTTTTTTTTCTATTTTAGCCTCCTGACAGTAATAAGGGAGACTTCCCATCCTTGTCCTGTGCATCCTGTCTTAGAACTTTTTTAACATCCCTTCAATTTCCATATGGTTGAAGAGATGCCAAAACTGAATTCAAGCTCTCAGAAATCTTTGTCCTCTTTTTTTTCAGCTGCTTGGTATTTTTCCCATTTTCCCCTCCTCCACATCAGGCACCAGGTGATTATAGAACAAACTTCATGGTGGGTATCCAGAGGACACCACATTTTTTGCATTAAATATCTAATAATTCTCACACCCAAGAGAATTAAAGAAAAAAAATAGACAAATGCAAATCTAAAAATAGCTTGTTTTCCTTCCACAAAATTTAATTATTTACCTCTTCAATTTGCAATCAACTGGCTGGTGTGACTATGCAGCTAAGCTGAAAGTAGCTGTAGTTGCTATTTTGTTGGAATAATATCAAATTTCCTTCTATGCTTTGCATAGCTGTCACCCAGTGATATGATAGGTCCATGATTTATTGACCAACTAAAAGCACTTTCACTGACTTGTCATAATAAACTTTACTTAAAACATTAAAATATGAAACATCAACCAGCAGTTTAAACAGAGATGCCATACAAATGCTTTCAAATTTAGTTAAGCTCTGGTGCAAATCCTGGAAATGAAGACCCCAGCATAAGTTTTCTAGGAGTTGTCATGCTAGAATCTGTTGTGTTAAGTAGCAGGAATTATAAATACAAATGCCTTGAAGTATGAAGCGCTGACAAGAAGCTTGGCTCTGTCTCAAACCCTCATCAGTTTTGAAGGTCTTGCTGAGACCATGAAGCTGAACCCAGCTGTAGCAACCACAAGAGATTTGACTTGCCAGAAGTTGCTGGAGCGTCCCCTCATACAAGTTGGTCTTGTGCAACCTGGCTGTTACTCGTGTCCCTGTGAGTGTTTGGTTTAGGACCTGTTTCTGTAAAGCCAAGGAAGCTGACAATGACTCTGATACAGACCACGGCCCAGACCTTACTTCAGTGTGACTATTCCCTGCTTGAAGATAAGTACCTTCAGCTCTTTTGGTGTAGCTGGATTAATTTGTGTTCTAGTCATCTGGGCTGTGTAGTAAGAAAAAGTTCATTTAATCTGAAATAGACATCAGTGATGACCAAGAGGAATTCTCTTTCTGATTGAATGCATATATTAGTGGTCCTCCTGGATCTCTGAGTTAAGCTGGGAAGATCCACGTTTGTTCCAGTTGTCCTCAGGGTCAGAGTCCTGTGCAGCAGTGTCAGGGATTCACAGCATCCCCCAGGGCAGCGGTGGTGGTGTGCTAGAGCTGTTCAGTGTTAGCTGGTTCCCGTCGTGTGATGTGGGCTGCATTGGTCATGCAGTGCTGCTTGGCTTTCTCAGCAGCTTTCCTGGAAGTCTACCTGAGCATCACTTGCCAAGCTGAAGAACTTACAAGTTCTTACTTAGTGACTCTTTTGTTTCTGATTGGTGAGCAGTATTCTTAATTTTGAAAACCATTAAACTGTGTTGAAATTGAAGATAGTTGCTCTCTAAGAGCTACTTGCTTTACTAAATCCTCATTATTGTCTTGAAAAATATTAAATAATGGGGCGGCAAGGCATACTCTGTTTCTGTCTCTCACCTTTAGAATTGCTTTCTTTAATTTTTTTCTCAATAGTTTTGGATTGATCATGCCATAACTGTCCTCAGGACTGAATATTCAGCTTTATGAATGATTCAGAAGAAGCATAGGGATTACTGTTTTAGTCATACTAGTCCACAATTCAACATATGTCAGGTTTACAGACCCTTTCATGTTACCTGATCCATGGAACCCCATAGAGATTTCCTAAGACACTTTAAAACTGCTGAGGAAGTACTACAAGGAAAGTATGCAGGTAACAAATCAGGGATCCACAAATACTTTTGTCATCGTGAGACTGCTTGAGGCTGGACATACATGTGTAAAACACTGGTGATGAAAAAATGACAGATGAGTAGTCACTAAGCTGGAAATATCAGGAAATACTAAGTTCAGTTTTCTCTGCCAGGAGGAAGGGGGGTGTTAAGACTAAATGGTTTCCATAAGAGGAAAAAGAAAAATGCAGCTAAACTATTTTCTCTCTGCCATATGCAAGTGCATAATGTAATATCAATAATTGTTTGTATCTGCAGTTCTTTTGTACTAGTTAAGTAGGAGCTAGATGATTTGCTGGAAGTGTGTTTGCAGTATTTTTGATTAGGATACTACAACCCAAAGTAGTCATTCATGGTTAAATTTTGTAAGACTGTCATTCTCCATCATTTACAGGCAATGATGATCAACCACCTCTTGCATGGGGATGCTATGGCTAAAACCAATTTGCAACCCTGAATGAAATTGATGAAATTTCTATCCTGGACAGATGTCCAAACAGATGCTGGGGAGAAGGTGATAGGGATAAGTGTGTGCAGAGCCTGATGCCAGGAAATACTACCCATGACCTGCTAAAACACATTTTCTCCTTCAATCACACATGCACACACATTGCAGCCTGTCCTTGGAGGGTGAGCTCTGTGTGCTGCTGGTGTGCACCTTCCTCAGGTAGCCTGTTTGGCAGCCAAAGTGCCTGTGTTCTTTCTGGACAGAAATGGCTTTCCTGGAGATAGGTAAATCTCTAAAATGCCTTTCCTAGAGATAGGTAAAGGACTCAACACCCACAGCTAGATACCCACAGTGAGGTAGTGCAGATCTCTAACCACTTCCTTTTGGTAGTCCACCTTCAAACATCTACCACAAGTTCATTAAATATTCTCCATCCTAAAACTTTCATCTTAATTAAGTCTTGCATCAGAAAGACTCCTTTTGCCTGCTCTTATCTTGTCTCTCTTCATTCAGTCTCTTTCACAGGGCTCAGGTCAGCAGTAATGTTTTTATAAGAAAGGCATCATTTCATTCTGGGCATGGAGCCTAATTAATGGGAAATCTAAAATTCCCACCTGGGGGCTTACTGTACTGAGATTCTTATGCTTCAGGCTTTCCATGGACAGGGCATGTGCTGACTTCTGTGGGAAGGGGAAAAGATGGGAGGATGAACATGTTATCAGTTCTTGCACTAAATAATTGGAGGCATTATTTGATTTTTTGAAAATACCTTAAATTTACTTTTGGTTAACAGGAAAGAATTTTCAGATGGCTAAATAGCACAGTTTTTCTGTCCAGGCTTTTTGTGCCCTAAATTCAGGTGGAAAGGTAAAATATAGCTCACAAGTTCTCTTACCTGGGCAGTTGTAATCGTATAGTTTGATTTAATGTCATACATCACATTGGTATTTCTATTGTGGGAGGAAGAAAAAAAGAAGGCCGAGCAGCTTAAATTTAGAAAACTGTTACTGGAAAGATTACATTTTTCTCTCAGTGGGTGAAAATTAGCTTACATGTACAGGGTCAGAGGGACAGCCAGGTAAAATCTTGTCCATTGGACCAAAGATTTTTACATGGTACTGGCTCCTTTGCCAGGGTTTCCACATCCTACAGTTGTTCTGCACCTTGTTTAGCTGTGTTTGGTGAAACTGTAATTGTCATATGCTGCTAGAGAGGGGGATGTTCGTTTCCTACCTTTCTTGGTTTTCATAGTAGAAGGATACTTGATTTTATAAAATGTAATTGCATTGACTGCTCTTGTTACTGGGATTGATTATATTGACTTGAGTTGCATGTTGTTGCGTTTTCACGCTCTTGATTTAAAATATAGTTTTGCTTTTGTATTTTCCCCCCCCTGCATTTTGAGATTATTTACAGTACATTTTGAGTTAAGGTTCTTCTGCATTTGATTTATCAGCCACTGGAATTGCTGTGAAATGCTGTCAAAAGTATTCTGAGTACGTGACAGTAACCACTAGCACCGATTGCTGTTGACCTCAGTCATGTCAACTATCATAACCTTCCCTCAGGTTAGAAGGTTGAAGCTGGGAAATACATTTCAGCTTCTTATTCCTGTGTGTCACGTCCTTATTGCAATCCATTTCAATTGTTCATTAGGGAATTGGGATAGCTGAGAATACCACAGTGAATAAATAATAGCAACTAGATGGCTGTAGAGAATGATGCTGGTAGCAAAATGCAGGAGACGTGCCACTGGGCCCTTGAGGTGAAGGAAATTATGAAGATTTCATTTTAGATGTGGTGGTGGTGCATAAATTATTTGTGGAAGTGTGTATTTACTTGGATACCATGAGAAGTGCATGTGAGGGTAGAGGCTGACATTTTTCAGACTTTGACACTTAGGTACTTAACCCTGTACATAGAAAGGATATAGTATGATTTTAACACCTGATGAGCACTGAGATTATTGAAATCTGGGACTACTTGCTATCTCTGAGAATTAGGCAATTTCTATTTAGCTGCTCAAAACATTGTTTTGCAAAATGATTTTCAAAGAAGTTTTAGAGAATGTGAGTGAATGCCGCGGCCTCTTTTAAAAACCTTTGCTTGGAGTGTCTGCTTTTAGCTACTGAGGTAGAACTGGAAAAATTATACACACTGTTGTAACTTTTATCTTATTCAGGTTAGTGGGAGAATTACCAGTGATTTCTGTGGGAGCAGGATTCAGCTGACAAATGAATAAAAAACCTGACTTTGAAATTGGACTTAAAAGTCGCAATGTCTCTCTCTTTGTGAACACAGCTGATGCTGGATTTCAGGAACCTTTACCCAGATTCCTTACAAAGAGAACATATAAAAGCCATTTTTGTGGTTCCTCAGCAAAAATAAAATGCTTTAGCAGCAATAATTGAGAAATTTGCTTTTGTACGGTTTCTGCTTTTCTTTCCTTATATTGTTTTTTACCCTTTCTCCCACTTTGTATTCTGTGACATTTGGAATTCCTTCTCGAAGCTGATGTGTTTGCAAAGACTTTGAGAAGAGATGTGAAATGCCTCAGAAGGAGATGCTAACAGCCTCAAAGACCGGATTAGAGGACATATACATACAGTCTGTGTCGTGTTAGGTCTCAAGTAAAGTCTTGTTTAAAGTAAAATACCAACTGTCTTTTGAAATGCCATCATTCCCTAAAGTCCTGTTACAGAGCCCTAAATCTCGAATACAGTATCTCTACATCTACAGGCAAAGGACAAAGGGTCAAAGACATAGTTTCTCCTTATTTAAGATTCCTCTTTCATTTTATTACAGGACCCTGGGGTAGACTCTCTCTTCAAGTCCAGTCTTCACCAATCACATGCTAATAACTTCAGCTGAAAGAGGGCTCTACCCTAATGTCATTATACTCCCAAGCAATGATTGATTGTGTTATAGTATGTTTTTGAAACCTAATTACTGTCTCAGTTTGTATTTGAGCTCATTAATCTTCTAGCCTGTAAATAAGTAAAATTGACTAAATAACTGAATTTCTTTAATGATAGGTTCAAGTTATCTTTATACCTACTGTTTCTATTAACCTTTTTCTTGCCAGAAGTGATTTTTTTTTTATTTTTTAAGTTATTGTGTTTTGTTTCTTTTTAGTTTTTATAAGCTTACATGGCTGGCAATGCACCTGTTTCAAGCATTCACCTCACCAAATGCATTGCTGATACTTGAACAGACAGACCCAGCCTGGCTGCAGCCTCCCCATCCTCCTCAAGCCAGAAGGCTGCTTTTAGGGTCCTGTAAGAAACAGTTCTCCCTACAGCAAAAATTATCTGGGCAGGCTGGTAGGAAGGTACACAGCCAGCTGTATATTTCTCTAAAGAATTAGATAAAAGGTGAGAGGAATTCTTCAGAGAACTGTTTAGTCTGTGGCCTCTGTGTGGAAAGCACTGGCCTTTGGACTGAGCAGCAGCCTCTAACCTGGGCACCTCCGTGGCGCTGGATGCCTGTAGCTGTGACTGGCTGAGAGGGGCCAGCAGCAAGAGCCCAGCAGCTTGTTTGAGCACCCATGCCTAGACTTTGGGTCCAGGACCATGTGTTCTTCTAAAAAACATTGTCGAGTCCTTAAGGCAATATGCCGTTGCACAGCCTGGAGTGGCTCCTCAGTGTGTGGCTTTTGGACGGACACTTTCTTTGAGAGTTCAACCCTTTGGTATGTTTGAACGTAGTCACTTGAGAGGCCAGTGCTCCCTGCAGTCCTTTTTTCTTGCAAGAGTCTCATCTGCTGGATCCTTGCCACTGCTGACAAATAAATGAAGGCTTTGGCAATATCCAGACTAAGCTTGTGGAACAAATTTCCAGGAAAAATGAGCATGACCACTAGCTTCAGCACAAGCAGAAACATATGGCAACTTCGTCTTCTTGTTTTGGTTCCCTCTAGTAAACTGATTTAATCTACAGATATACGTACCTATGTAAGTTCTCTTCCTACCTGCCAGTCAGGAAGCAAGGAAACTGATTGATTACTCTCATTTATTGGGAAACACTTAGGTAGTCTGGACAATGGGGACTTTATAAGCACCCAGGTGGACAGGACATTTTGAGCGCTTGTCACGCTTGCCAGATGTGTTAGCTGTGACTCCAGGCCCTAAAGAGAGACTTCAGTTTGATCTGTGTCTTGCCAAAGCACTTAAGCACATGCTTATCTCTGGATATATGAATAGTCCCTTGAGAATGCCCATGTGCTTAAAGTTCGGCATGCATTTAAGTGCTTTACTGGAGCAGGCTCCCGAGTCTTTCTGGGGATAATTAAGTCATGCCAAAAGCTATTTTACTGCCACATTTTCTTTCTGGTTCACAGGATGAGAAAATCCATTTTCATCAAAATACCAAGTGGATCATTTTTAACCTGATTATTTGTTAAAGGGTTCATGTCATTAAAAAGAACTTCTTTGCTCCTTCCTTCCATTCAATGGTGCCTGTTTTTAATACCTCCTCTTCTATTACTTAGCAGTGAGGTATGCTGTAATCGAGCCAAACTCTGCTTATGTACCTGACAGTGTTAATGAAAGGTGATGACCTTTGGCCACTCCTTCAGTAATGAACCTCTCTACAGTAGGACCAGATGGTGCTTTCACTTCCAAGGATGCAACATTACTGAGGTTATGCAGGTGCAAGTGGAGTTCTGGAAAGGTTTCCTGCATGAGGTAGTGGCACAGTGGGATTGGTGGCCAGAGGGAGAAAATGGCCTTAGGAGGATAAATATAAAAGAAACATACTCAGAAAATGGAAAGTGTTTTTTGTGCAGTTGGTATTATGTGGCTCAGGCTAAGTGGTTGCAGCCATAAAGCTCCTTTGTGCTGGAGGTGGGAGCTCGTACAGCTTTATGGTTTGTGGGCAAAGGAGTTTGATTGTTCAATGCTTAGCAGTGTGAGAATCAAAAAAGAACACCCTCAGCAAGTCAGTACGGCTGTGCATGTAATGACTTAGACTTTTCTATGCAACTCCAGTGAAGGGAAGGATTAAAGGGAGGAACAGGGTGAAATTTGGGCTGAGAACCTGAAAAGTGGTATTGGTCCATCCTTGGACTGGGCAACCTGCTTACCCCACAGGTGTGGCCAAAGGTGTTAGAATCAACGTCTAAAGCCTGAAGTGGGGTGAAAGGAGGAGGGCAGCAGCATGTCCGACTGCCTCCTTGGTGTCTCCCATGTTGGGGTGGTTCAGCCTCCAGTCTCCTGATAAAAACAAGCATGTTCCGCTTCATTTCCTGTTTTGGAAAATGTGGGTTGAATGCTAAAAGGCTAATTGCACATTGTTTTTAAAAATTAGTTTGATAATTCATCATATTGTAATTAAACTAATTAGAACACTATTCATTTCCAACCACCTTAATTAGGCCTCAACTTGGCAGGGAGCCCATGAGACCAAAATGTTGCAATTTGTTGAACAATCGAAAGACTTTGATAACAAATGACTGTATTCAGCTACATTTTAGTTAATAAGATTTATGTATTAATCTAGTTATACTTTGTTCCCTCAGAATCTGGCAGGGCTTGCAGGTCTTCTGATCCCCCTACGAAATTCCTGAAGTCTGAGTCAAAATAACTGGAAAATTTTCCCAATCTAACAGACTCTCCTGATTTTTGCAAACTGTAGCAGGCGTTTGTGAGACGGAAATGATCTTTTTTAAAAAAAAAAAAAATAAATAAAATTTTTGTTTTGTTTTTCCCTTCTTCTAATCGAGTGAACAGCTTTCAAAGTAAAATGGCAAATTTGTGGGGCAGATGCAAGCTGGGGTCTGTAGGCTGGGAGGGCGTTGGTGTGTCCAGCTCTCTGGGTTTGCTTTTGGGGGCGCTGTTGGATCAGGCTGTGCTTTTTCAGTTCCGCAGCACAGGAGATTCCCTACGTACCCTTCTTGGACTTCTGGCCCTCGTCATGTCACTGTGACAAATGCTTGGCGAGGGCATGAGCTGGCACCCCAAACTCATGTGAGAGGTGGAGGACTTCGGTTCATTGGTGGTGGATTTCCCTGCATGCTCTCTTTGACAGCATAATGAAGTGATAATTACCTAAATGAATAAATGTTGATGGCTGAGATAAATATCCACATTCCCTTAATCTATTTTCCTCTGAAATTGCTAAAGGAAATTTGGCTTTAATGGGAGGTATATGTCAATTTTTACAAATGATTGTAAATCTGTTTAGAGAGAACCTAGATGAGTCAGTCTCTGTTTCGGCAGTAAAAGTTATTGATGTATGAAGGCATAAGATGGACCAAAAAATTGAACAAGATACTGTAATAATTATGTTTCTCAGTGTCACTACCTTTTGCAACATCTGGTTTGTTTCTGTTCTTTCCACATCCTGCAGATGTTGCTGAACACATGAAAAACACTGATGAGAGAATATTTTAGCCAAGGAGCAATTTCAGTGAATATTTTAAAAGGGTATCCTCTTAACTCTCCAGAAGTTGAGTAAGTAAAGAATTCTAGTTTCATTGCTAGTAAAGATCAGATCAATAAGCAAATGGGCCAGGGGCCCTCTAAAAGTGTCAGGAGTAATCTGTTGTGGAAGGAAATAGAAAAGTATCTGGAAACAGTATGAAGTAATAAATTCAGATGGAGTCTTATTCTGACACCCTTCCTGAGCCTTACTCCTTAAATAGTCTTACCGATATTAGAGGCTTCTGCTCAAGTTGCTGATGTGGGATTTCCTTCCTTGCCCATCTCTGGTTCACGTGGCAGAGAAAAAAGGAAGATTAAGGAAATGCCAAAAGCCTACATACAAACCATTTTTCCACTTTGTTTCTGAGTTGTGTAGCTTACTGGTGGGCCGGGTTTTAAATTCTGTCTGCCCATCCACATCGCCAGCATCTGTGCTGGTCTGGTGGGCAGAGGCTTGTCCAGACAGCAGGGCACAGGAAAGTGCACAGGATGGCTGAGGGATCCAGCCTCTTGCTGCTGTAGAGCTAGGAACGACAGCCTCTTTTTACTTTGCCTTTACCACAGCGCATCTCTTTGCTGAAGCAACCCTTAGCTCTTAGATAGTTCTAAAATAGTTAGTCTGAGGCTGCTGACTGGTTTTCCATCCTGTTTCAGCTGGTTTTATCTGTTGATCATTTTGCCATGGGTCTAGGCACCTTTCTGAGCCTCGGGAAATCTTCCGGAAAAGGCTGGGAGGCAGGGAAGTTGCAAACCATCATCCAGCAATGGGTTTGTGCCATGGCCTTGATTAGAGCAGCTCTCAGAGTTGAAGAGATGGGAATGCAGCCACTCCGCCTTTCCCTGGTCACCCCGAAGGGGTCTCTGTGTACTCCTGCAGTTCCTGCGTTCTGCACAGAAGCCTGGAGTTCTCAGAGGTGGCTCATGATCTTCTATCATTGACGCCAGAGGTGGGGCAGAATTCCTTCCTCTTGCTACCTCCTCAAAATATAGATGGCAAAGGAGAAATGTTGAGTGTGTGGAAGTTAATGGGGAATTTCTGCTGGTTTCTCAGTGGCTTGGGCTTTGCTTGCATGCTGAAATGAGAAAGAGTGATGAAAAGGGCGACTCTGAAGCAGTCTAAGTTGGGAATCTGAGAAAGACTGAAGAAGGAAAAGGCTAATAGCTCTTTGTCGGGGAAAAATAGGACATTATGAAAGAGATACTAAAGTGTTCTGTTGGGACTTGGTAAGTGATAGGCCAAGAGTGGGCAGGCTGCAGAAAACACATCTGATGTACCCTGGCCGTTGGCATGGTACCTCCACGTGGTCACAGTGTAATTCAGAGCTGAATTTAAAATGGGTGCCTGGAAGATAGGCTGAGTGCCTGAAATGGGCTTCAGCTGCCCATGCTGCCAGAGAAAAATCTTCAAAGCCTTTTTCTTTTATGTAGATGAGCATAAATTAATGGTTATTTTTCAGCAAAGGAACAGCAGTAGATGGGAAGGTGCATAAACAGGTGCATCGTTTCTCTCCTCCCCTCTTGAGCAGCTCATTTTAATATACACCAGTTATTGCTGTGCATAATAATGAACATCTGTCAAATGCTTTCCAGAGTGTGTGAAAATCCACCTATAGAGCTAAAAAGCAGGCAAGCTGTGTAGTAGCTGTGCTGCTCCCCATATTGCCAGAGAAACTTCTCCAAGTTGAAATCTCTCCAGTTCACACTCTACTTCAGACTTCTATTTTCTAGTCAAATACATTATTTCTTTGCACAAAACATAAGGAGACTCTAGTGACCACCAGTGTCCCTAATGTAATTTCATAGAAATCTCTGACTCCTCTTGAATCCAAAGCCCTGGAGATTCCCAGTTCCTGAGGTGATGGCCTCCAGCCAGGAAAGAATGAGGTCCCCTAGGTCAAATTCTCCCCCCAGATAGAGCCATTGCAACCCTAATAAAGGAAATGAGGTTGCCAGGGTGTGGTTGGAGACAGAATCTGGCCATATTTGAAGTCTGTGGAGTGACTCCAGGATGAGATCAAGAATTGGCCTCTCCCTTCAGCCTCCCCTTCAATATTAGGTCTTTATAAAGCAGCGTATGTTGCCTCACACTTGCATTCCTGTAGCAGAGGCTGGATCCAAAGCCCTCTAAAGATGTTTAGAGATTTCCTTTTGGAGACTAGATCAGGTTACCAGACAAGACATACCATCCAACTGCAAAAAATTTGTTCCTTAGATGTATTTTTGTTCAGACGAATCGCAGACTTAATAATCACAGTCAAATTTGAAAATTCCTTTTTCTCGTTTACTTTGCTCCGCTGAGAAGTAAAAAGGAGATAGAAAAAATACCCTCAGAAGAAAATCCAGCTCTTAGCTGTGAGAGCCTGTATTTGGTTGGTGATGCTTTGTGGAGGTCACAGGGATTAATGAAAAACAAGATTAGGACAACATCAAGCTGGGGGCCCCGGTTTGGCACTGAAGCATCCATTTGGGTATATCATATTGCATTATGTGATGTAAGAATGCAGGCTAGTGTAATCAAAATGTAACTGCAATCCTTACTAAAACCACCTGTTTAACCTCAGCTAACCCGGGAAGAGAACCTCAGATTTCTTATTTCCTTGCTTGAGCATCAGAGGTGTAGTGGTGAAAGCACAATAATGAAACTTCTGTTTGTAGGTGCTGGAAATTAAAGCATATAGAGCTTGTGCCCAGTCTATCCCAAAATACATTTTATGTTCCTTAGTTATGTGATTACTTAACTTAGTTATGTGCTTGGGCAGACTGCTGAAGTGAGGGAAACGGAGTCTGAGGATGGAAATATATTTAATCTGTGATTTGATAAACTGTGGCTAGTGGCAATATGAGCTGCTTCTGGCCTAAGAACAGAGGTCTGTAAAGTACCAAGGAAGCAGCGAGGTCTTTTGGCACTTTTTGAGGAAAAACTCCATTGAAATTTCAAAGAATGGTGAATTATGATCTGGGCTCAGAACCCAGATCTGAGTTGAAATTGCCAATTTTATCACTTTGCCCAGAGAGCCCTTGGAATCATTCCCTTGGTGATAAATGCTGAGTAGTTGCAAAGCAGGGTGGCAGCACAGTAAAGAATAAATGTTGTGATGGTTCAGGTGAGACTGAAGAGAAAAATTCCTGCCTTCTATTCTGCTGCAAGCTTCTTTTTTTTTTTTTATTTTTTTTTCTCTTGATTTTACCTGTCTAGAGATTACCTTTTAGTTTAAGTCAGTCACTAAAATGCCTTCTTTATTTGGTGATTCACCCTCCTAATGCAGTCCCTAGTGTATAGGATGATTTATGTTCTGAAGAAATTTCTCTTAACAGTTGGAGCACATATAACCAGCTGAGATGAGATGAGATGCTGTGAACTTTTAGTTAGCTAAGGTGAGGTGAGATGACTCATGGCACCCCAGCTGATTGCTTCTGTAGAGCAAGGATTCCCACACTTCCATGTTTCATCAGCGTAACTACTTGTAAGAATAAATGTTAAATTTTAAAAGGAGCACCTTTCAAAGAGCATACGTAAGACAAAATGTTTCAGAAGTTAGTGGGAAGCTCTCACTTGTTTTTTTATAATTTCCAAAGAAGGCTAAAAAGCTACCGTAGATGGTTCAGAGGTTTGGGATTTTTTTCATTTCTGTATAGTCCAGTGCTTTCCTTCACTTGCAGTGACATTGGTGTTGAATTGCTCTCTGTACCTTGAGCAACCCAACTCCTTTTTGCTGGGAAACTTCTCGCTGCCTCGTATAAGATCAGGAGTCCTCAAGGAGATTTTGGGTATTAGGGTGTTGACCTAAGAGCTCCAGTGCAGGGTGCAGGTGGCTCAGTGAAGACACATGGACCTGCAGCTGAGGCTACATCTTGAACAGGTGATAAATCCACAAGCTTTACTGACTCCAGCAGAGCTGTTGCCTTGTTTCCAGTCCAAAGTGTCGAGTGGTTACGTGGTACTTCCACACTTTCAAACAGGATCCCGAGTGAAGTCAGAGCTGTTGCAAGGTAAAGGTGTAGTTTTGGAAGGGTAATCTGTGACAGAAAGCAAAAAAGGGATTTCTGAGACAATGTCAGACAAATGAGAGGCTTTGTGTTTTAAAGATTTGGAGAAGCTGTTCTGGCAAAAGGGCTCAGAGCTGAAACGACAGACACAAATCTGTCATGAGGGGCAGCAAACTCCAGTGTGCTCAAATCTCTGGTTTCTCATGCTCCAGTTCTGATGGATGACCTACAGAGGCATTTTCTGCTGCAATATATAATGAAATTTTATATTACAAGGTTCGATAGAAAATCAAAAGAACGTTGGCGTAAGCCAAATGAACAAAACAGTGATACCCCCATGCCATCAGCAGACCATACTGTAAGGTGTAAGACCATACTGTAAGGTGTAAGAAAGACCATATTGTAAGTGTGTTCTGGCTGTGGTACAACAGCACTTGCAGGGCCCAGAGTCATTGCATGGAGTCAATGCATTGCCTGTCTGTGCTGTCACTGAGCTAACCAGCATTGTGTAAATCACTCATTCCCACAGGCATTAAATTGAGAATATCTTTTGAGCAGCTTACCGATTGTATTTATTTCTATTTTTTAAATCAAAGCAAGGTGGAACAAGATCCTGTCCTCTGCTGGTGTCTTGTTTCAGGGAATAGTTTATCTTGAGACAGACAAGAGTGTATCGAGTTCTTCACATGCTTGTCAAGGCAAATTCTTGTCAGTGGCCTAAATATTTTCGTGAATATTAGGGAATCAGGAATATTAGGGAGTAATCTTACAAGAGGGATAAGAGCCTGAGTTCCAGCTGACCCCTCCCACTCTGAGCCTACAAAACCTGGAGGGGCTAGTTACATTTGGAAACAGATGCCCCTACAATTAGGGAGAAAGAAACATGACTGACTGTTTGGAAGAGACAGATTCATTATGAAAGTGCAATCTAAAAGCAGTTTAAGGTCTCAACTCACTGCTCCTCTTCCATGAAGGCAGTTTATGTCAATGAAGATGCCTCATGGTTCTTCAGCCCAGAAGGGTTCAGATATGTGAGGGCCTGTGGAAATTTACAGCAGACAAAAAGCCCAGTACTGAAATTTCTTTAATCTGATCAGACTTCTTTCTTAACCCTGAGACATAAATATCCAGCACATTACACCTTTGATTTACTATTATGTGTGTATCAGAGCAACAGTGGTCCTTTTGAATTATGCATTCTCTTAACAGAACATTAAACCTTATGGGGAGATGGAGTGGCCCAACACACAGCTATTATCCTGACAGAGGGGAGGGTGAGATCAAGAGTAATGCTCCCAAGCTACAGAAACTCTGAGTTTTTGTTGGATTGCTTGAGTGAGCATTATAAATAGCATTTTGTTCCTTCTCGTTAATAAATAGTGTTTAGACTATTCACAAGAAACCTGATAGATGGCTCATCAAGAGGAACAGGAGGGATTATTATTTGACATAAAAGAAGAACAACATCTCTAAGTCCTGAAACTTGCCTTGAAGCTGCTAAACACATGCAGAACTGTGCCTTGGCTTTTGAGAAGAAAGCATATCTTTTAAAAACTTGAAAATTCATTTATTATTGGTTCTTCATGTCAAGACAAGGCCAAAAGTTACTACAGTGCTGTAGGAAATCAAGTTTGATTTTGTAATACAGTCAAATGAGTACTTTGGAGTGCTATGTCTAAGATCAATAAGGAAGCAGTAACTACATTTGCTGTCACATGATGATATTGATGTAAAAACATAGCGGTCAAAATGATAAAATCAATTTCATAATTTAATCAGAAATGTTTATTGAAACTATTAAAGCTGAATTCAATAGCTCCTGATATCCAGGTAATTTCTTATCTGTCAGAAAAACATATTGAAATGTTTTTTTCTTTTAAAGGCTTGGAGTTAAATCATTGAAATAAACCAGCAGCAACCTGTGGCTGGAATGGGCAGAGGACTGTAGATGGGGAGGTGGGAAGAGCTTTTCTGGTGGTTTATACAAATTGCTTTAAGCTTTGCAGAGCTCTTGTGTTTCATGTGTGCAAACATGAAGTGATGGGTCCAGGCTATGCTGCCTTCTTGTACTCTCTAACCCTGGGATTCCGTAGCTGCTCCTCTGGGTGGGCAGTGAGAATGGGAAGGAATGTGGATTTAAGGAACAAAACCCAATTATTGTGTTTGTCTTTGCTCTTGTGCCCAGTCTAGCCAATGTTTGGGCTAACTCCTAGAATATGCTGCAAAGGCAGTGGGGCAGAGCAGTCAGCAGTGTGTGGGGTCAGAATTCCCAGGTGAGACTAGCCTGTGCAGGAGGAAGAGAGGAAAAGGCAGGCTGGAAGTTGCTAGGTATGGGTTATATCTACTGTGTGGGTATGAAATGTTTTGTTCTGGGCTGTTCTCTTCATGATGCTCTCGTGAAGGTATCTCTGAGCTTGCCAGGGTATCCCAAGGGCTAGGAAAGACACAACCCCACTGTAGAAATCAGGGGGTCACCGCTGTCATAGTTCTTTGGGAACAAGAGAAAAAAGTTTCAAAAAAAATTATAAATAGGTAAATAAGAATTGATATTTTTATGTGGTTGGAATTGGCTGACTTAGAGAAGATTTCATGGACCACATAGGTCTAAAAGCTAGAGAAATGATAGTTAAGACTGCCTAATTCTCTCTCTGAAGATTGTATGCATAGTAGAATAAATCTATTAATCTTGGGCAGCAATACTGAATATGTACTTCATTGTGGAGCTGAAACTGAGGTCATCTCTGGATGGGTTATTTTAATTTTTTTTTTTTTTTTTCATATGGTACTTCTGGTTTTTAAATACTTCATTTTAAAAGAAGTCTTCTGGTGAGAAATATTCTGTTTTATCAGAGCATTTTTGCTCTCTACAGGAATTAGTTTCTGTGTAAAAGGTGAAACTTTTTTGCTCCTCTTTCTCTCTTGAGGTATGTAAAATTATATGTCTTGCATTTGAGAACGTATTTGAAATTGATCAACGTAAATTATTGGAGTAATTTCTTTTTATTTTTATTTTTACATAGCTAGTTCAAAGATGAGTACTTCTTTTAGGGGGCAGTACAAGAAAAAAAATTCCTATGATGGAAAGGTATATTTTCACTCCTCGATGTAAAAGTGAGTGATGTGCATTTGTTACATACCAGGAACAGCTCTAGATGTGCACAAATTTATTTTTACTGAGATTCATGTTTCTCATTACTTTAAATCCTGTAGGAAGCTACTTTGCATAGGCCAGAAACCAGTTCATTCCATGTCTCTAGGCTGACTGCAAACAAAACATACTCCTAAGCATTCTTTACTATGCCTTTTGAGGCACTTTGCAAGGAAGGAGACCAGATACTACAACTGCCACAACTCAGTGTTCAGAACCAAAATCATTTCCAGGAGGCCATTTTTTGGTGGATAAAGTATAGTTCGGGTTAATAAATTAAATTCAGTCCGAATACTTAACTCTGCTACAAGGCTTCTGTAGTTCCTAACCTGCAGAAGGTAACCTAAACTTAGAGAGCAGGTTTAGGTCGGATATTCAGAAGTTGTTCTTCCCTGTGAGGGTGGTGAGGCCCTGGCACAGGTTGTCCAGAGAAGCTGTGGATGCCCCTCCACTGAAACTGCTCAAGGCCAGGCTGGATGGGGCTCTGAGCAGCCTGGGATGGTGGAACGTGTCCCTGCCCATGGTGGAGGAGGTTTTGGAGCTAGGTGGGCTTTAAGGTCCTTTCCAACCCAAACCATTCTGTGATTCTATGAAACTGCCCATCCATCAGGTATAAATCTCAACACAGGTACTCTACACAGTGCTAGTGAGAGGGCCTTACCACACGTAGAAATCTTCCTTGTTTTGTATTTTATAAAGTAGAAGGAACCATTTGGGAAGCCAACAGTGAAATTCTCTGCTGTCATCTCTTCTTTCATTATATTTGTCAGTATGGAATCAAATAATCTTTTCTCCTTCCTACTCCAGACAGTGATAAGAGCAAGCCTGAGCAACTCACCTGTTTCAAGGTTTGTGAAGTAAGGGATTTTTAATATGACAGGCAAGAAGATAGATGAGGCATTTTTTAAAGTGGAAACACATTTAAGTCACTAAATCACACACACAGAGCAAGTGTTCCTTTTCTAGCATTTCCAGAAATTCCTCATTGTCCTTGAAATGTGACCCTTGAATCTGATATCATGATTTCTTTGCAGAATTACATGAAGGATTTATATTCAACTTGGTGAGTGAGACCATTCCTTGAGAATGTAGGCTCGTTCTCCTAGATTTGCACAGGCTTGTTTTACTGGACTTGAGCCTTTTAAAGCTGCGTGTCCAAATCTGCTCTATGGAAGTACCTGTTCACTCCTCAGCTAATGGAAAAAAAATAAGAACTGCCAGAAGGTGCATTTCTCCTTCAACACTTAAAAGCACTCCCTTTCTATTGTGGAAAGTGTGTAGAGAATGAAAGTAGAGACAATTCTGACTTTTTTTGTGTATATAGGAGAACCAAGTGACCATAGATTTTGGATGTATGCAAATCCAAGAAATCTTGTAAGCTGGCAATAAATGAACAACAAAGTTCAGAAGATTTTGTTACCTATTAACATGGGATTGTCTGCCTCAATGTTTAAAGCTTTTCTGTCAGATTTAACTGAAGGAGTGCAACCAATTAGTTAAAGATTAGATTGTGGACTAAACAGGGCTTAGGTCTTTTCCTCGCTTCACTGTTGTCTCAGTGCTAATTGCTTGTCCATATTTTAATTTCCTTCAGCATAAGTATTGATGATAATGTATAAATCAAAATGGTCTTCTGTGATGTAATTCAGGAAGAATTATTGATTGCTAGACTATTTTTGGATTGAACTACTTTTGAGAAATAGGAATGACAAGACTTGTTTTCATAAGACAAGTAGCTGAGCTTTTGATATCTGATTTGAAATATTTGTCTATATAACACATATCAGTAAAGCAATTTGTATCCAGTTTGTAGCTGAGAAACTGGCATATTTTATGGCTGATATAATTGATTTAGAAACTGACTTACCAGATTGTCCTGTGTACACTAGAGAGGAATGGGGCTGCTGTAGTGTGCCAGGGTGGGGGAAGAATGGAGACTTATTCTTGGAAATGTTCCGATGTTTTGGAGAAGCATTTAGAGAAGCCACAGGAATGCCAGGATTAAGAGCCTGAATGCAGAATAAAAGCTTAAGGAGATGGTGATGGATTTCTTAGTTCTTTTATTAAGATCACATACTGTGCTGTATTTAGTACGGGTTACTGCTGTTTCCAAAAGTTGCAGTCATATCTGAGAAGGAACGGAATGAAAAGGGCTGTGAGATGAAACTAATTCTAAAAGGAATATGAAGATTGGACAAGAACTTCTGTCTTATGAAAGAATGATATATGTTTGTTTATAAGCTGTATAAGATCTTAAATCCTATACCCAAATCTACGTTTTTATCATTGTGTCATAAAGCCCCAAAATTTTTGGTTATCTACCATGAAAATGCAGTGCTGATGCATTTTACTGTGAAATGGGGTTGGCTGAGGTCATGGAGGCATTACCAGACCTTTCATCACCCTGCATCCTGGCAAATAAAATGCAAAAAATCAGTTTCCAAAGCCCAAATCTCTAAAATGTCATAAGGGTTTCTGAGTTTTAAAGCTTGAAACAGTGGCTCTTGGCAAAATGCCTTGTGCTGCACTGTTAACATTTTTTAGATGGCAGCAAAATGGCCACCTAGAGCAATGAGGATAACTTTGTGTTTTCTTCTTCCTTTAGTCTGACAAAGCATGAAATTTTCTTCTTAACCATAACTACCCCTGTAGATCTGTTGTTTCTTCCTGCAATTTATGTGGAATTCTGAATTCAGAGATGCCCATCTAGATGAAAATTCTTGGCCTAAACCAGATGATAGAAATGTACCATAGGAAAGCACATATGTTACAAGAAAGTACAAACATAGTAGGTTCTGTCAGTGAGAAATTTGGTGATGTAAAAATATTATACTGAATATGCTGTCTGACAAAGTAAGACAAGCTGAAAGAGAAAAACATCAAAACCTAAGCAATTAAATAGCCTCTTTATAAATTAAAAAACCAAATTCACTTCGTAACTTTATAATGGAGGAAAGCAAGGATTTGTAAATAGAAGCAAGTTTGGTGTCACAATATGACTTGGGATCAGTGCTAAAGCTTAATTATTCACAGCTAATTTGGTGGTTGAGCCTAAAACAACTCAGGAGTTGTTCCAGGTAAATTTGTGGATACTTACGTGGCTTATGTCTCCCTTCCTAAACCTAGGAAACAATCAAAATAAAAAATGTCACAGGCATCCTGCGACTTTTTTGGAAGAGCTGAAAAAAATGACAAAAATATTTTGGTTGGCTGTTCAGTTTCTGGACCTGTAACATAAAAAAAGTCTTATGGAAGAAACGTTAGTGGAGGATGAGTCTGGCAGCCTTGAAAGAAAGGAGATCCTATTCAAAAAATTGACTTCAATTTGTGGTTGACTTTTGAGTTTCTAGGGAGATTTTCCTCATGTAATCTAAATGAAACACCTAGGAGTTGTCTTTAATTGTCTCTCTATAATTGGTGGGAGAAAAATGATCACTTCCATAGAATGATAGACCTGTATTGTCCTTGACAGTTATTTTAGGATGGGCTGGGTCATACGCTAAAGATAGTAGTCCCTCTCTGCTGGCTAAAGGCAGCTCTGATGAGTAGCCTAGACCTAACATACTGGAGTTTTTGATGGCTCATGTGGATGAAGTATGTCCTCCTGCAGTGACTCTAAGTCCATCTCTGATCCAGCACATCTGCTTCTAATAATCCAAAATAAAATACTCTCCCCTTCTTAAGCGTTGGTATTAATTAGGTGTGAAAAAATTACTTTTTGGATCAGTTCACTAGCACTTCAAGGTTGTTCAACCACCTCTGAATCACCTAAGACATATTAACCGTGATAGAGCAAGTGGGAAGAAGGAAACAGAAGTACCACTTTTTGAAGTATAAAAGAACAGCATGAAAATCGTTCCTTTTTCTTTTGGTTTAATATTTGCTTTTGTCCATCTCTTGAACTTGAAAATTTCATCAAGCAATCTGTCAGCACTAGTAATGTGAACAGAGCCCTTCAGCAGGAACAGTGAGAGGAAGCCACCAGTAGTCCTGCTTGTAATTTAAAGCATCTCATTCAATCCACTTAGATGGGTAGGACTTCTCTCCATAGCCACTGAACACGTGTGTGTCTGTGAAAGGGCCTTTACCTCTGTAATTGCGTGAGTGTGGGGGACCCAGCAGAAAGCAGCCGTGTGCAGGTGGCCTGAATTTGAGCTGTCTCTCCTTTACCTGGTCAGAGCAGAGAGCCTTGAAAAACAACCCAGGTCCATGTAAGGTCCCAAGCAGGAAGCTGCCTAGATCTAATTAATAGGAAACGCCAGGTAAAATAGTGAATTAGAAGTGATTTCTAGCAATAAGGAGTTCTGACCAGGGACCATGTTGAGAATAGTGTTTCAGAAGTGTGAAAAGAAAAGGTACTGGAGGTGCTAACCTACAATCAGGACTCTCTTGGAGCCCACAAAAGGATGGGTTTAGTCCTGATACGTAATTCAAAGGAGTGACACCAGCATCACAATGTGGGGAATGCTACTAATAGCCCATGTGTCTTCAACTACTTCAGGTACTGAAAATATGTTCTGCAAACGCTTCGTAAACCTCTGACAGTGTGGATCTGTTTTAGTGAGGTATTTTTAAGGCATCATTGCAGTAAAGAATAGTTTAATAACCAATTCACTGCATAGGGGAGGAAGGTTGTGTGCTGCTCCTTTTCGTGGTGTTTCCTGTGTCTGAATACCATAAATCATAAAACATTTCAGCAAGATGGCTAAATGATTTTGCTTAACTTGAAGTTTGCTGAGCTTTTCTGTTTGCTAGGGGAGTCCTTAAGATGACATTCTATTCCTCTTACTCGGCAATTTAGCAGTGTTTTGTTCCTTAAAGGGTGTTAAAATCTTCTGGTAATGCTACATTCCTTTTGTTATAATCCTAAAATACTATGTATCTGGAAAAGGGCTTGCAGTTGTCACAGAAGCAGGAGGTACAGGCAAAACAAGGGTTTTGGTGCAACACAGAGTTTAGGATATTTGGGGTAAAAGTCACCCAAATAACTAGATCAACTCATCTAGTCCTCTGCCCAGAGTAGGGTTGATTTCATCTTTCTGTATAGGTTCTTGTTGAACTTGTTCTTACAAATGCCTGGTGCTGAAAATTTTGTCCTGTGCTGCCTTTTCCCAGGCAATCTAATTCAATTCTGCACTCTTAGAATTAGAAACTTGTTGCTAGTGTCTGACCTGAATATTTCAGATGTTGGTTTATCCCTACAGTTTATCCCACCTGGGCATAAATAAACCAGATTATGCTGTTAGTTTGTTTGCTTGCTTTAACCCTTACAAGTTCTTTGCTTCACGAGATTGCCTTAATTCCTTTTTCACATGTGGCTACTTGACTCCTCTTTGTCCAAAGTCAGAGCCCTTCTCCTATGAGAACAGACAGAGCTGGGCTTGTCCAGCCTGG
>WAAG01011486.1:0-16287 GCA_013390105.1 Tichodroma muraria | reverse complement strand
ATTCTGAACTGATAAATGCTGCCACATAATTCATTGGGTGATAAAAGTGACTTGAGACATTGCATCTCTCTGGATATCACAAAACAGGCCTAGAAAAGAGGGTAACAGGGTTCAGTGAAAACTGCTTCATAAACCATAAACACCTCTGGGACATGATGCACAAAATTTCAAGCACATATAATGCACCCATCATAACACATATTATAAAATATATATGATCTGAATTTCAAATTCAACTCCACACTTAGAAGATTCTCGTGTGTTACTTTTGTTCAGATATGATGTTTATGCTTTTTAGGATATTGTATAAACACAGTGGGTTAAGAAAGCATTGAGTTAGTATGGAAGTGTGACAATTATCTCAAGTTTAATTGCTTTGTTCTTTATTCCAGATTAAACACAGAATTCAGAACCATTTACTTTGGGAAGCAGCAAGTTTTAAGATCACTATCCACTTATTGGGAGCTATTAAGAATTACCAACTGTCTTCATACTATGAAGATTAGGCTCTCCAGTAGCTCTGAGAATTATGCCTTCTGAGCCACTGATACCTACATGAAGCTGGTTTGGATTTCTAGCAGAATTGTTGGTACTAACTATTACAGGGCAGAGGAAAGTGGGCTACTTTTATTCATGTGTTTTAATATCACAAGATGTACAAATTTAGGCTTCCTTCCTTGAAAATATCACTTTTAACCTTTCAAGTTATAATGAAGTTGTTCAACCTGTACCCACCTCTGGCCAAGCTAAGCAAAGTCATACTTAAAGAAGTACTGGATTTTATAAATAATCATCAAACAAACATTTCCCATCCTTGTGAGAAATGATATTTTGGGACTTATGGTCATCCCCATAGAATAAACTTAGCTTGTACAAAACAATATTGCATTCTGCACAACAATTCTAGGCATACCAAAAAACCATTTCTAAGGTTACTGAAGGACTGAAACACAGAGCCAAAGAAAGTAGCCAACCTTTCTTCTCCCTTCCTCCATAGAGAGGCTGTCTGGCAGCATCAGCTTCAGAAAATCTTCTTTGGACAAGACCTGCTGGCTTTCAACAATAGCATTCCTGACAGAAGTTTGGAGTGGACTCGATGCAGACACAGCATCAATATCATCATACACTCTGTTGAGAAAATGGGTGTTTTTAGCAAGAAATTCAATTTGAAAGACTGCAATCATTTTCTGTCAAAGTGAAAATTGTTAGAATTATCTCCTGACACAGCACACTGTTTAGAAAATATTTTTGATTACTTTACCTTCATGAAACTGTTTGTGGGTATAAAATGAAATTTTTAAACCACTGATAAATGGAGTTTAGCCATTCTAAAGAACAATTTAAAAAAGCATAATCCTTGTTTCTCCTAGCTTGTCTCTCTCTTATTTACATACCACTCTTCTCCATCAATACAAAAGTTACATTTATTTCAATATTTCCAAAGGTTCATCAAAATACTTTAACTTTTACTTCCATAGCAAATAAAAAAATCTGTACTTTATAGTACAATATTGCATCCAGCTTCACAATCTGGCAAAATTACTATGGTCATCACAGCAGTGTTTGAAGTGTATTGGCAATCAATTGCCCAGTGTAAGTATATTTTATTATCAGCAATTTCATAAAGCTATTTAGATAAATTAAACAGGTGTCTTCTTTAATTATCAGCACAAAAATCTAGTTACAATCAACAAACGACTGTCAAACTGAATTATTAACCTTCAGCTCCTTCCAGTGAGAAAGGAGAGACAGGATTTTAACAGGTTTACTCTGAGAATGTAATCGAAGGAACTGGAGATGGCAACTCACAGAGAACACACATTGGAAGCCATTACTCACTGCCAAGTGCAGCCTCATCAGTGACTGTCTTCAGCAGAGAGAAAATAAGCTTTGCTATGGTAAAGCGTAATTCTCAGTGAATTATAACCTACAGTGGCACAACATCCAGCAATTGACCTGATATTCATCATCACTGCTAATTAGAGATGCTATTTTATTTCAACATAATTATCCTCAGAGAGATATTTCCTCTCTGTGATACAGAGAGCTTTCCTAGAAAGAAAGAGGCGAGGAAATACTGTATGCCATGGAAAAATCTGAAAATCATTTTGGATATAGGAAGTGTTGTCGCATTCAATTAGCAGTTCTTGAACAGAACTATCTTTTTAAGTTTCTAAATTGCCATTGTTTCAGTCTAAATATCCCGATTCATTATGCAATTTTATTTTAAGAATGCCATTTAAAATAAGGAGACATTATTTCAATAGTTTATTGATTTCAAAATCCAAGAATTTGTGGGAAATCCTGAAGTTACCACATTATAATTAAAATACTACTATGACTGAACAATTTATGTAATTAAAACATTGGGGGGGAGAAATGAAATCACCTCTATGCTAACACAAAGGAACACCAATAACCAGGACAGGAGGGGAGTAACGTCTTCTACTTTCGAAAATTAGAAATTTAAGAGCTTAACTTCAGATACATATTTCATAGCATATATATTCTTGCATATATTTTTAAATATTATTCCTGCCATAAATGCGCACACATATGCAAAATTAGGTATTAGATAAAAAATAACCCATTCCCATTAAACAAGAATAATCACAATTAAACATTTGGAAATCTGGTACTGCATGTCATCTTGTCAATTTATTGAGATAGAAAGTGGCTGACTATGGTTTATTGAGAAACGGCACCAAACAGTTTGTGCACAAAAAGAAAGCAAGGACATTATCCACAAAGATGATCTTGAAGCCAGCAGGAATTTCAAAGTCAGTTTTAAATAGCAGATTCAAACATTACTTATTATGGATGCACCACTGTGAAAGTATTATCTCTCTATATTTGAGGTACTGCATGTTTTCCTTTGAGTTCAAGCCTTTTTCTTCCACCTAAGAACGACACATTTCTCATGGACTATTCCAGTGTTAAGCTTCATTAGATACATAAAGGTACAGAAAAAAAAAACCCTGAACATTTAAAGGCAAAACAGAATTTGTAATTTTTTTCTATCCTATTTTAAAATTTGTTTTCACTACCCTTCTGCCCCGACAACGTAAAACAGAGTGCTTACTCATGACATTCTGAAACTTCAGATTCTTCAGGTGTAGGACTTCCTTCCGATTTTTTCCATCCAATGACATATTTACTCACTGCTCCTTGTCTGTGGTATGGTTTTGAAATCGACCCAGACATCTGTTGACTACTGTTCTGTGACACTATATAAACTTTGGAGGTATCTAGGGAGCCACTCTTTTTAGAGCAGTGTGTTGATGGGCTTCCTGAATGATGTGACCCACTGGAAAAGTGAACGAAACACACAAAAGGAAGAATTAAATATGCTACGCAACAACAAATCAGAACCGCTTTGCCTGGTATGCGGCAATAATTCTCACTGTTAAGATTTTCTCAAGGTTAAAATCAATGAAGCAAAATTGGCACAGCAATTTTCTACACACCAACTGTGTATACATTAAAGCTCTTTGAGAACAGAATTGTGATGAGTTTCTAGAACAAACAATGCATGGAATTCAGCTTGCTGAAATGCCAGTGCAAACTGATGTGAATCAAAACTAAAAGCCTAAATTCAAGATATATATTTAATTTGTGTGTGCAATTTTAAGTAAATATGTACACACGCATTTACATAAAAAACTACATAGGGAATTACTCAAATAATTTCCCTAATCATAAAACCTATGTGCTTTTCCATTTCACAATAATTTTGCCAAGATTAATCTTGCCAATTTTTGATGCAAGATTAGCCTGTGCCTTTCAATCAGACACTTTAATATTAAATTATCAGCAAATTTAACAGAAGCAAATTTCAGTTCAACAAGAGTCCTCTGGATAATTTTAACAGCCCCTTTTATTATGAATAATAGCACTAGTAGGCACTAAAACATACTTTTAGTGAAGACTCTAAAACCTATTTCAAATAAACTAAAGCAAATACTTCCTTGAAGAATAAAGTTCTTCAGAATAACCATACAAGCAGAATTCACTCATGTCAAGCATATAAGGAAATCAGTATACAAGGTATTATTTGGTTATTTTCCTGTACTTATTGACACTGAAAACAGGGAAACCAGAGGGAAACAAGAACAAGCAATGTCCTTCTATCCTTTACAGAGAAAAACCTTAACCCATAGACCAAAACTTCAACTTCAAAGTCACCATAAAATGGGAACTGGAAGATGAAGGCAACCAGCTGTAAAAGTGTACTTTCAACATGCCTTACAACAGATGTAACATGCACACATTTCACTGGTAACAAAAAGAAAAGCTGAAAATAAATCATAAATGCCGTTCAACAAGCAAAACTGTAAAGCATACGTCAGAATAATGTAAATGTATGTAATGTAAATATGTAAAAATTTTCCATTGTCCAATTTTTCTGATTTCTCCCAGCATTAACTCCAAGGCAATTTGTTGCACTGTACTAAAAAAAGCAAAAGTATGTGAAATAAGTTCTAGGTGCAAAGTTCTCTTTTACTCAGGGATGTTTCCCAATTTTAAAAACCTAAGCAGTTTGCAAGGATCACGTATAAAGCCTCCATCAGATCTGGGAGGAGGTCTGGCTATGCTTTCCAGGCAGACTCATCAAAAATTACTTAAAACTGCTCATACAGGCACTTGAATAGACCACCAAAATCTTTTAAGTTCAGTTTCAAAGAAGGGTAAACAGAATAAAACCAACACAAAAGAGTTATCCATACGTTAACCTATAATCCATAACCCCCGACGTGTGAGAAACGCGTACCTGGAATGAGAGGAGATTTCGCTCAGGTCTCCCATGCTGCCCTCAGCCGGATGACTGGTTGAGATAGCAGAGGCATAGCTATGAACAGCGTAGATTTTCGCTGGATCGTCATCCGGCCCGGGAGCCTCCGGAGCCTCTGTCCACGGCTCGGTGTGGCAGTGCACTCCAGCCCTGCTGCCGGCCAGGTGCAGAGGGGCCAGCAGGGGAGCGGGCATGCAGGGCGCCGTATCGATCCCGCTGTCCGTAGAAGCCCCCTTTATATACGTTAATCCAAGCAGCTCGGGATCCATCAGGTCTCCAGAACCAAAGTGCTTCTCATCGCTGTTGCTGGACGTATTGCTGGATAAGGTGTTGCTGCTGGAGTGGCTTGAACAGCTTTTGTCCCCAATCTTAACGACAAGGAAAGAAACCAAAAAAGGACCCCCATCAAATTAAATAGTAAGAGATCTATTTTCATATAAATTACTGCATTTGTGCCATTCAAAGACCATTTTATTATTTTTTTTTTACAGTATGCTATCATATAACTGCAAAGTATGAAAAGAGCCAATTATACCACCAGTTTCTGTGAAATGAATTGCACAGCTGGCTAGACACATTAAAGGTTGATGTCACTGCAAATAAAAAGGCTCTAGTTCCATCTTCTATCACAAATCTTAAAATCAGAATTGAATTTTCTGATTATAGGACCTGCTTAACATCCATAAAATTGCATTTCTGAACAGTTAAAACAAGCATTTGTTAAAGCTAGAAGCCTTGGTAATTATTTGTTTAAACAAGCTCTACTGCAAATCTGAAAAACACCAAAGACTGAATTATTGTTGGCTTTTTCTCAGCGTGGCTGAAATATGCAGCTCATTGGATCAAATCCAATTGGATGTGTGGCTAGTTAAATTGAAGCCAATTGTGATGTATGTGTACCAGATGAAAGTAACTTAAGTCATAAGGCCCTAAACTAAGCACAGCTATTGAAGTGGACTAATTATGTCAGACTTTCGTGCCAATAAAGTCCAGGGTTTTTGTTATTTACCTTTTAAAATAAATTTTATAGAGAGTTGGATTAACTTATGTCTGTGACAGTAGCCAGAATAAAGGCAGATGGACTTCTACTAGGGCAAATGGACTTCTATTAGGTAGGATATAAATGGGAAGGGTGACTATTCTTTTCATGAGATCCCTCTCCTAGCAGATGCTAGGAGATGCAAGGAGACACTGTTGCTCACACATAAAATATAAGTTTACAAACAGTCTACAGACTCCTACTACATATAGCAGGATTTTCCATGTGAAACATTACCATTATGTACTTTCCATCACTAGGCTGTTAAGGATTTTACCATTGCTGAAGACAAGCTCCTAAACAAGGTAGACTAGAAAAATCTGTTCAGCATTCTCAACACACAAGCTGCATTTTTATAGTGCTTACTGACAATTACACTCCATGGGTATTTCACAACAGATGAAAAGCGGTATGGCAAATATAATTTTATTTTCTTTTAAAGGGTAATTAAATACTCAACAGATTAAACAAGCCAGTATAAGTGAAGCTGTAAATTCACAGCTGAGTGGAGACTATACTAGTTTTATCTCCTCAATGCCCCAGACCCAAGCCCTTTTGGAATTCTGGGTTTGTAAACACAGATTAAGCATACTTGATTCAACGCACATCTGGGTCAGCATAATCTTTGCCTCCCAAAGCACACTGTGGTCTTCGTAAATTACTAAAATGTATTCTTAAGATTTACTTCTGTAAGTCCAGAGTAGTTTGTTGTTGTTGCTGTTTTGGGGTTTGTTTGTTTTTAGAGTTCTGAATGACATCCAAGGAAAAGACTTACATGTGAAAGCTTGTTCGGCGACTCCTTGCCACATCCTTCCTTCTGTAAAGCTCGGTCTTTGTAGGAGCTCAGGACTTTGGTTGATGGGGCATGCCACTTGGCTTCTGCCAAAAATAATGGAGAAAGGCACACGACTCAGCATTAGGTTCAAACCTGCACACTCTTTGCAATCAGACACAGGTATCTTCACAGAATGTCGTATCAGTGCCTGCTTCCACTGTCACATCACACGCTCCTTGTGAGTCAAACCTCCATGTGGGGAGGTGACTGCATTTCAACAGGCACTGCATTGCAAAGAACACATACTTGAAAGATAGAGTGGGTTTTATTACCAGAATGTCTAGTTCCTTCCAGAGTTTCCTCTCGTTCTCTGCCTCCTTCACACTCCAGTGACCCTGAACCTTGATGATGTTCATGGAGTAAAGGGGACTGGCATCTTTTAATGCAAGCAGAAAATTAATCTGTTAAGGTTTTTATCCTGCAAGATTAATTACATGATGAACTACACCACTTCTTACTCTTAAAAGCAAGTATTTTTGACTTTTTAAAATAACCATAATTCCCAAACGTTTCCAAACTCTGTGTAGAAATATTTACATGCAATTTTTTTCACAGCACACTGTTATATCTGAAGTGTGAACATGCCAAGAAGGCTCTGAACTTTAAGAAGAAATGTATTCTTGGGGCTATAAACCCAAGGGCTTTTGCAGAGAAGAACCATAGTAATATATGTGTAACTTCTTTGTGGCCTAAACCCCACAGAAAGTAATCATAGTTGTGCAGGGTTTCCCACTGAGAATATGTAAGTTAGTATACCAGATCCATTGCTTTGTATTGTACTGCAAAAGTTCAAACATTTCACAAAGCAACAAACTAAAACCTAGATTGTTGTTAGAAATAACTGTGCTGGAAAAAAATGACACAAGATGCATTTTGATGAGTTGACTGTCAAAAAAAAAAAAAAAGCTACAGTTTTATTTGAATTATTAGAATTTATTTAGCTGCCAGAGATTTCACTGAGTTATGTGAAATTCCTTGAGGAGTCTACAAGATGTATATGCAGTATCTGCTACATGGAATATCTTATCCACAATCAATCATGTCAAAGCATTAATAAGCTTCAAGGAGTCAAGCTGATGCTTTCAATATTCACATTTCTTTTCTGAAAAGTAGCTTCTGAAAGCCACTTGGCAAGTCTGGAATGCTTTTATATTACTCTATTGTAGATACTGCCATAGCTCAACATTTTGTAACAGGAGTGTTTTCGGCAGCTGTATGTATACAACAAAGTCATAAATTGAAAGTAGTTTAGAACAGATGTCTCACATAATATTCTTATAATATGAGTTATATTGGGGTGGTCTTTTATATACAGATAGCTAACTTCAGAAATTTCTGTACCAAGGGATTAACAGGGATGAAAAAGGACCATCTATGCACAGCCTTTTAGGGAGAAAAGACCTATGAAATTCCTACTTTTTTGAGGACATACGCTAAGGAATGGCTGTCACTGAAACAAACACAGCAGGAAATAAAAACTTCGAAGACCGTAAAGATTTTTTTTTATAATCAAACACCTTCCTCCTGAAGCAGGAGGAGGAAGTATTATTATTTTATTCTAGTTCTGAGTTACTAGCTGATTTCTGGCCTATTACTGGGAAAACAAACCCAAGAACCATTTCTCATTTACCTGAATTTAAAAATATGATCCTAAAGACTTAAATTGACTTTAAAATTGCAGTTGCATGCATGTTACATGATCAAAGATCAGTAAATCTGTACATATTAAAATATACTAACAACGTTTGAAAATAAAATCTAGAACACCCATACAAATTTTGCTTGAGAAGGAAGATGCATGGGAGCTCAAAATTGCAAGATTTAAATAAAAATGTTTAAAAATCACTAATACCCGTCATATCCCACTTGCTGCCTCCAGTGGCTGCTCCCGCTGGGTCCTGGGTCACTGGATGAGGACTGGTTGCTTGGAGAACTTCTGTAATGTTGATTTTAGAGTCATTAACAGTGCACTGAGGTATTTGTGAGGCTTCAGATTTGAGCTGGGCTGTGCTTCTTTTATCAAATGCATTCATTTTCATAAATAATACAGATGCAGTATGAACACTTAATTACATCCATTTGGGGAATTTAAAAGGTTTATCTCAGTTTCATAAAACCTTAACAAGAATTTTGAAAGTATAGTATTGATTCATGAATAAAATATTTCCAACTGAATATATAAAAAGGCACAAACAGAGAAAGACTAAGAGTCAAATCCTATTTTCCTTAGATCTGGCTTTAGTTCTGAGTAAGTGGGATTACTCAGGAGTCAGTGCAGCTGGATTAGGTCTCTAAATTCATGTGTGGGAAGCACTCATAGTGGGTCAGAAATGATTGTTAGTTCCTTGGCACTTATTCCAATTTTAAAGATAGAAAAATTGGAAGAGGCAATTCTAATACTTTTTAAAACTTTATTCCATTAATCCTTTGACATAGAAAAGCAATAAAAAAAACCATTTTCATGAAGGGTATTATTTTGTACTTATTATTTAAACTTTTAATCCTTATGTCTTAACAATGTCCCTAAGCAGTTTTGTTAGATTTCCAGACAGTTGAAACTTAATGCTTAAATTTGGGTTTGATCACATCCTTTCCTTCACTTCTGTGCACATCATTCCATAACTACAACACAATTCCCTTAAATTATCTTGACATTATCTTGAATTCAATTCCCTGTGTTTATCTTTTTTTTTCCTTTTCTCTCCCCCCTTTTCTTTTTCATGTAGAAATGAATGTAGGTACTCAGGGAGGAAATGAAGAGGTGTTTTTTTATTTATGCAAAACACTTTCCCAAGAACATGACCTTTTAAATGAGCAACTTCACCATTCATCTTGAAAATTTTAAAGACAGTAGCTATTATATTTTGTTTTTTAAAGATATTAGGTGTTATATTTGGCTAATAGCCAATGTACAATAAATAGTGTAGTACCTTATTTTTCAGCATGTCTTTAGCTGAGAAGTATTGACAGGACTGAACCTCTCTCAATTAAGTGAAGTGGTCAATAGGCTACAGCTTAATTCAATTCTATGAACTTGTTATTACCACCAAGAATTATGCATTTCGTGCACAGATTAAGTGATCCAGCATTAAGGAATGGATAAATTCTGAACCCATGGGTTTCCACCCTCCAGGCTGATGTTTAGGACATTGTCCACAAAGCCAGGATATTGCTTTGTTTCAAAGCTGAAATATGTCTACCTCCCATTTGCTGGACATGTGTGAAGCCTTTAGTCTAGTAAACAATGAGTGGCTACAAAAGGAGAACCACAGAAATCCCATCAATGACTGCCTCACACAGTTCTTCACACAAAAATTCCAACCATCTGCTCTCAGGAATGGCTTCCAGACTCCAGGTGATAGGATGCACTGCCTACAAGTGTGATTGAGGGACTAAAGTACACAGAGACTTCTTGGTACAAAAATCAGAAGAGTGGGTCTGCCTAAAGCTTCACTTAGGCACATGCTATGAGTAGCTGTCACAGAATTAGCCACTTTGTGATAACAGGAGTAGAGCTTAAGGATATCCTTGTATTTCTAAGTGTCTGAGTAGAGGAAATTCCTTGAACAACACCAAAATACTTGGACTGCCTTCTCAAAACACTTAGTTCTCAGGAACAGCATTAGGAGCATAAGCATTCAGCTCTCAGTTTCTAAGTTCACTCCAGGGACTGGGCACCTAAATATTATATGTCACAGTAGTTGAATATTTGCTGCTTAAGTCTCTTACTATATCTAGTCCATATTTCTTCTGCTTTTTCCTCTTTTTATTTATAAACCAAACAATTTTACTTCACCCTTAGCTCATTTTCACATCAGATGTTAAATCTACCCTGTTTCATCAACCTACTTCTCCCTGCTTGCACTCTTAAACTGATACTGTGTCTCTGACCCTCTAAAATATTTTCATCATTTTCCTAGCCTGAGTATACACTTTCACCCTTGCAAGACTACTTATATATACTAATCCACCTTACTTCAAGCTCTCCTGTTTTAAGCTCATCTCTCTGCCAAATCATCAACTATGCCTCTTCCCATGCGGAAAGACCTTGCCAATTAGGTACCTTGCTTTACATGTTTCAAGACCTGCATGCCAGAATCTATACTTCTCTCTTTTCATTATTTATACTCTGTATCATGTCTTCCCCAGAACAGCACTTCTGCACTGCAAGTTTTGCTTAAGTGATACAGGAATTTCTTCATGGTAAGAGTAAACTCAGTCTAAGCATTTTTTCAGATGCTTTGCTGAGTGTTATAAGAAGAGCAGCTTATGCTTGTGAAGTCCTCAATTTTGGAATTGAGTAGCATGTCAGAAAGCTTTTATTTCTCTTCTCTATTGGCATACAGTATGCTCAATAAAGCTTCATAAATTATGAAGTATTTATAGACATTTGATACCTTGTCTCCTTATGTTAGATGTTATAGAGAATGTCATTAACAAGATATTAGGAAGAGTTTAAGTTCTATAATGGTATTTATATCCTTACAGAAATGCACCTCTCAATTTTTCAGGGGGTGGAGAGGGGGGTAGGGGAGAAGGAGAACACAAATGATCAAATGGTCATAACTGGGAGTCTTCCTTCCCCAGACAATGAAAGAGACATATTTTCAAATATGTACTACTATTACTTGTACATTTCAACACAAAAAGCTGTGTACATTTCAACACAAAAAGTCACTAATTCTTTTCTACTGAATAAGGTAGTCAGTGTAGAGATAGTGGCACTTAATGATTTCATCCAGAATTGTTTTAAACCCATTTAAGAATAGTACATCAGGTTTTTGTATCACTCAGATATTTTCGACATGCAATAATGATTTCCTTGGAAATTAAAACACACATCGCCCCATAGATGAGGGCATAAGCTGAAATAATTATAAACAATGAAGGACAGAGTTCTGCTCAAGACATACTGTTTTCCTAAATAACTCAAAGGTCAAATGTATTTGCAAATTTTTATCTTTAAAAACAAAGTTTCATCTTGTGAAGAATTATGATTAAATTAGAACAGAGTATTAGAACAGAATATTTAAGGATACCATCCCATCATCTAAGAGGTGTTACATATTCAAATCACAAGCTCTGCTTTGTTTAATTAAAAGCAACGCAAAGCATAAGGGCTGGTAATGAGTTACAGAACCCTTTGAAACTATGCCAATACTTTGGTAATGAGATTAAATAATTAATTTTTAAAGGAATGAGTTCATTTTATTTACACTCAATATTTGTTAAAATAGTCTTCCAAAAGGTGGGGAACAGGACATTATTAAGATCCAAAAGGCAGTTTCCCGCTTCACTGATTTGGGACTAAAGGGAAAGGTCAGCTGTCCTCAGCAGAAGGATCCTCAGGACAGCCCACTTCTACCACAAACACCAAAAGCCACTTGTTTCAAGCAGAGTGGTCCAGTGAATGCTACTTAATACAACCTCAGAATTAAAATTACTGTCAAAACTCAATAAAGTGAGGTTTAAAAAACAAGACACCAAAGTTCTAGAAAGCAGAGATTTCCAAAGTAGTACACATTAGGAAAATGCCAGGCATTAACCAGAGAGCGTATTACCTCGCGCCATCTGGCAGTTTTCTATCAAAGGAAGTGCTACGAGGAATGGCTGTCTGAGCCTGCTGGAGAAGCTGCTGGCACTGCAGTCTGTCAGAGGTTCCTAGGATTGGAGAGGCACGAGAGAGAGGCTGCCCAGCGGGAGTCGGCACCCGATGCCAAGTGGTATTCCTTCTGAAAGGGGTTTTATACTCACATGGGGTGCCTTCACTGTCAAGTTTGTATTCTACCATGGGTATACGACAAAGTTCTGAACAACCCCTGTGGGACAAATAAAAATGCTCATCAGTCTCACAGGAGAGAACAGAGAGAGAGGAATCTTGCATTCACGGTCAGAAGCACATACATATTTTGATTTCAGGTGCCCAAAGGTGTTCATACAGCATTGTACTTCGAACGCTTCAAAACTGTCACACCAAACAGGTGGAAAACATTTCAAAAGAAAAGATTTGCTGTCATGTGCCCAAAGATCTTTGAACTGTCTCCTCACCCTTCAAAACAGGGAACACATTAAACTTTTACAAATTAATCTGCAGCTTGAATTATAATAATAAAAACTTTTAGAGACAAGGGAAGTAGAAGTCATAAAGCATCAAATTTTTCTAAAACAGGACTGATTTGTTTACATTTCAGAAATAGGTTTGTTGTTTTGCAGCAAACTAAAAGTTTCTTATTGGGGTTGAGAACTCTACTCAAGAAACCCACCTTGTCCCCACCAAATGACAGAATGCATAGACTACAATGCAAATGATTAATTGGTAGCTAAATATTTTTGCCTGTGTTTTCAAAGTTTACTTTCTAATGTCTCTTTTCCCAGGGATTTGCAAGCCTGGAAGAGAAATGGGGAAGAGGAACGAAGAGACAGATCGGAAACAGTCTGGCTTACCACCTCTGCTAGGAGTTTACAGTGTGGTTAAATACTAACAGTATTCACAGACAGTGTAAACCCAGGTAAAAGTACTGGTAGTGTTCTGCAAAAGATCAGTGTGCCTGTGGGATATTTGCCGTGGACTCAGACTGCACTCAATAATTAAGTGTTACTGTTTCAGAAATTGGTTAATAGAAGTTTCACACACCCTTTAAGTCAACACTGATTATCAATGGAGATTTTTTATATTCACAACATTCCACTTCCATTGTTTTTCTGATAGGCAGTGTATACTAAATCAATATCTATGAAGAGAACACCCTAAATACTTCCAAAGCAATACATTAAATTTAAGTAAGAAATAGTGAAAATTTGCTCCTCTGTCTCAACTGCAATTCTACTCCATTCCTTAACTAAGTCTTGATCAATCTTTGCTTTCATTGAAAAAACCACATTTACCATCTGCAACTAAATTAAAATCACCTAGAGAAAGTGCAATAGAGTGTAAAGAGTTTACAGTCCTAATCCTGAAAATATCTTGGCATAAATGACTTCACACAAAATGTGCAGTGCGCGTAAATTGTATAAATTCTCACACATTAAATCACTGTGCATTAAAGCTTCTGAACCAATCTTCCCAAAGAATATTTTCATTATCTCTGTTCTGGTAAACAGATTAAAAGAAAAAATATTAAACAAAAAGCAAACTGCCTTATTCAAGGTTGTTAAGGGAAGACCCATGAGCAACAGCAGCAATTACATTCTACATACTCTGTATATACATAGTCTGATCCAGCCAAATGTTTCACTCTGCTGAATTTTTTAGTAGCAAATAGGCAAGTTTATCTTGTAGCACTAAATCTCTGTCCCTGGTGGCACTCAAACGCATGAAAAAGTTTAAGAACTTAAAAATATAGATGATGAAAGTATTGAGAATGGAGATCAACAGCCAACATAGGGTGAAAGACACCTTGATGAAGATGAGCTGAAGAGCTAGAATGTTCCAAAGCAGAACACAGAATTCCTGGTTTTTCAATGTTGTTTTATCAGAAATATCATTGTAAGATGCACCAATAAAATCTCTGTCCAACCTCTGCTGACAAATCATAGTTGGACACGCTGGCATCACAGAATTTTGCAATCATGATTTTCTGGTTTGAGCTTCCCTAAGGAGGTAAAACAACCCTAACAATCTTTTCTCACAGACATGGAATGGTGCTACAGAGAAATCACTGTTATAAAATTATCACATCACTTCAGAGGGTCAATGTGGTATATCTCTAGCCTTCCCTTCACCCTGAAATGCCATAGTTATTCAGAACACCACTTCAAACTGCCTTAGTCCACTAATCAATTTTTAAAACTTTTTTCACACTTCTAAGAATCACATGTTGGGCTCTTAGAATGAGGAACACCATGAATAAAGGTCAAGTTAAGCGAATTGCACAGAATTGTTCAAACTCTTCTACTGCTGAAGCATATATAGAATATATTTCTCCAGTGTGATTTTCAACTGCTTATGTTCCAAGATCATTCTTCCCTTCATGTAAGTTCCTGCCTCATTCACTGCCTGCAACAAAGGTGGTGTAGGAGAGCAACCGTGACCATTTTTTTTTTGGTGGGTTTTTTTTGGTGTTTTTTTTGTCGTTGTTGTTGTTGTTTTTTGTTTTGTTTTTAAGTGAGAAGTTTTACATACAAAACAAACAGATCACAGAATGCAGAAATGACATAGCAAGGTTAGTATCAGTTTGGTGCACGGCACAACTTTTCATGTGACCATACATTCACAGTTTTCCATTATTTGATGAAGAAGTTGAATAATTATGTAGGCTAAAGTTTAGATCTCCTTCTGCTAATTTCTTAGTATTGTTTCACTCCCTTCTCCTTTCCTATAGGCTTTAGGCATTAGAAACACACCACCCCTCCCCAACTTTTGTTATTAAGATATCAATTTTACAGTTCATCTTGGTAATTGAGAAAGCTATAGCATGTAATTGTGACTGTACCCCTCATTAGATACCCCCCATAAAGTACTCTAAAGGCTGTAAAAATAGCCATGGGTTTTAAAAGCAAAAGGGACTGTTGCTACCATTTAGTTTGACTTAGCTTGATGACTAATTAACAAAAGCATAATAATATCAGTTATAACAAAAGTATAATAATAATAAACAATAAGCTTTCCCACAATGAGTAAGAACGGAAAATTTTGTAAAATTTTGTTTGTTTGCATAAGGGAAACATATTCCTCCTACAAATGAAAAAAAAACCCCAACAACTGAGGACACAGTCCCTGCAGAAAAAGGTTTACAAAATAATCTTGTTTCAAATAACTATAAAAATTCAACAGTGTTGCTTATGAATTCAAAACAGAGTCCTAGAATGCTTGTTTTAACTGGCTCAAAAAAGAATTTCCATGGTTTCAGATAGCTTCTTTTGTCACATAAGCCTTTTAAATCTTAATTTAAAAGTACCAAACAAGTCACTCCAACATTTATATGAAAAAATATGCTTCGCTGCTTCACAAGCACTGCCTAAAGAACAGACACTGCAGTATACTGAGATAGGTAAAGTCATAATTGTAGCTACCAATTATGGTAGAATATCAGGAAGACAGAGAAGGAATTACTTCATGCCTGCAATCCCCACCTCCACTCCCTGTCATGTATCAAACTGTCAGTTATCTTGCATGGAAAAAATCCCACAATAATAAATGTAATTTCCTCTTAAATATGCAATTTGACCTTTATCTAACTTTTACTTATGATTTTGTTACTTATTCCACCAGTGCAAGAATATACATTGGCACTGAAATTGAATGATAGTTTTTAAATTTAAATTTTAAATATTTCTTTTAAATCCACTTTAAAGGATATATAAAGACAAATCTCTATTTTATGGTTTTAAAAAGATACTTATGTTAAACAAGTATAGGATATCAGATGTCTTTTGTAATTATATTTTATATAACATTTGAAAAACAGACTCACAATATTTAACAAGCAAATGTGACCATATCTTAACCGGACATCAAAAACTGTAGCACTTCCTGACCTTCACCAGTTTGGTATTAATTAAATCAATGTTACAACATAAAGCACAGACTACTTGAACCTTTGGTTCAAGAGCAATATTATCCTATTAAAAATTTGGTTAATAAAACCTACTCTGCAATTAAAGAGAGCATGACTCTATGAT
>WAAG01011459.1:240-15833 GCA_013390105.1 Tichodroma muraria | reverse complement strand
AATTTGACAGAGTGAGACCACGTGGCTGGGAGTCTGGAGACCTGGGTTCTGGTCTGGGCTTTATCATAGATTTCCTGTGGGCATGAGATGAATTCACTTAATCTCACACTCCCTTAGTTTCCAATTTTGTAGAAGAAGGATGATAATAATCACCCACTTAGCAAAGGAGTTGTGAAGGCAATTAATGTTTCTAAAGCCTGTCGATGTCCATAAGTGTAACCACTAAATAAGTAAAATACATTACAACTATTATTTATTTTACTATGTGAATATTGCCAAAGCCTGTAAATTTCCCTCAGAGTCTGCAGATGAATTAGCTGTTCTCCTAAATACTCAAGTGAGAAAGAAACTATGGCCAAGGAAACTATTGCATCCTGCTTGAAGGAAGTAGTTAATGAATGGACAGTTCACTCTGGAAAGGTAGAATTTGGACTTGAAATCCAAACTTTTAGTATTCACAGGTCACTGCCTGTGAGCAAGCTGCTGGTCAGACCAGATAACCCACTCTGGTCCTTTCTGACCTCACCCATTTTTTAATTCTCTGTTTATGTGGTGTAGGAACCAACAATTATTTTCAAAAAGTCCATCATTTATTGATGTGAAGTTTGCTAACTTGAAAAATAAATGCTCGAATTTATTAACTAAGCTGATGTGTTATAGATTTCCCAGGTTCTGATAACAACATAGAAGTGAAGTACTTAACTCAAAATCTAAATATTTTTCTACTATGTAATTATTGTTTTCACAAAACCATCCTTTAAAAATGAAGTACAATCATGATCTGGTGCATGCTAAAAAACCCAGTGTGTATTCTGCCTTCATAAAAATAAGTAGTTTTCAGTTCTCATTACTTCATTATCATGACTGCTCCAGAATTTTATGGATTATTTCTGATGGTAATTATTTTAATTTAATATATTTCTAAAGCATTTTCTGATAGAACCATTTACCATGATGGGAATTTAAGTATCTCTTGCCATAAATATTTTGTGAGATGTTATTTCCTGATGTGACCAGTGGCATGAACCAGTGTATCTGTATTACTCACACATGAAAAACACTCAGAACTTCTTAGATCAGCTAATGTACATGAACATCATGAACCACAAAGCATTACCATCTGCTAAATACTCATATGAATATTAAAAGTTCCCAGTATTTCACAGACATTAAAGTTTCCTGCTTTGCATTATACAGGTACATTTTTATGTACCTGTATAATGGTACATACTTTATGGTGTCCTAATAAGTAGAATGAGGGCATTCTACTTATTAGGACACCATAAAGCTGGGGATTTAGAATTTAAACATTCTTAAATATATGGAGACAACCTGTTCCAAATTCAGGAGTAGGCTGGAGACCCACTGGGCTGGGACAAGATATGGAAAAGTAATGCTCTCACACATTTTAAAGCCTGTGTTTAATATGTTACAATCCCTATTTAACATCTCTTTTGGAGCTTTGTCTATTCTGCTTTTCATGTTAAAATTTTTGTGAAATGATTGCCCTTACGGAGTATAAGAATCACAGAGCAAAACTGAATGCACCCCCTCATCTCACCCTAGATCGAAGCTGTGTTCCAATATCTTAAAAAAAATATTCAATCAAAGAATTCTATAAGTAATAGTAGAGCAGATTAAATCATAAGTATCAAACCAGCTATGTTGCATTGATGTTACTGTTGTGTACACAAATATAGAAGAATTCTAATCAAGAAGAAATTTTGCAAGAAAGAAATACAAAGGCTTTAAAACAGCACAGAAAACCAAGCCAGTAAGAGAATGGGTCATAAAGATGGAAGTCCTTATTTAATTCAGTTTATGTTAAATTTTAATAACCTTGCAGAGACAATAATCTGAAGTACATGATTCCAATACTCACATATTCTTTACAGTATTGACTGTCATGGGTCCAACATCATGCCTGACTGGAAATGTAAAATATATTCTGACAATCCTTACTTCCATGTTATGAAATAAATGGGTTCTTTTCTCTCTTCCCTGTCCAATTCCCACTACCTCACCTTAGTGTGGAATTCTTTGCTTGAAATAAGAGCAAAGTGGAAAATATCTCCTTTGCTTCCAAGGTATCAGTCCAGCAAAATCTGGAAACTTCCAGTAGGCGATATTCAGCATTCCTTACCCCAAATAAATGGATTAATAAATGCAAAGTTCTCTGTACAAAGTCAAGAAGATCCAAAGGGATGCTCTTTCCACCCTTAACACGTAGGTGACAGATATCCTTATATGTACAGCCAATGAAACAAACTGCATTCCATAAGCAAGTTGCTTTCAGTTTGCCCCACTTCAAGAAATAGTAGTGAGGAATCACACTGTAAATTACCTTAAGCTAATTTAAAATAAGATTCCTCCTTCATCCAGTATCTCCTGTACATTGCATTGCCTTGCATTGCTATTGCAGCAGGACTTCAGAGTTGTACTTCAGAGATTTATTTCTAGAGAAATAAATTGCAATCTTTGGTCTGATAGTTTATCATCCAGCAGACTTACATATGTTTCAATCAATAAATCAGACAAGGAGACTCAGTCAAGCTTATGTGATCAGATTTTTATCTAACAGGTATTAAAAATAATGGGAAGTCTATACTTGACTTTGGTTGCCCTTCTTCTGGGCATGGCATAATAAATGCAACGAATGGATACTGCTGTATACCTTTTGCAAACACTTTTCCACCTTCCACTCATCACGTAGGTGTGGTTTCACCATCACTTGTGGCAACAAAAAGAAAAAATTCCTTTCCGTGGATCCCGACCCAAAGAGATTTTTCGGTGGAAACTTCTCTGAATTCTTCTCTCAGAGCCTCAGCACTAAATGAGGGAGCAATGAAAGATCTGCACTCTCTGGTCTCCCAGTATTTGGGAGTGGAATTATCCTGTACAAAGAGAGAGTGCCTGCAGCTGTCGGAGCAGAGCTCAGAGAAATATGCCAACATTTTCACAGTGCAGGAGCAGATGTGGTTGAAATTGTTGGCACGAAGCAAGGGCACAAGGTCAAATGCAGATTTTCCATATCAGTTTTTTCAAATGTCTTTTCCGATTAAGGCAAGGATGGTACTTGGCCAGGGAATTCAACACAAATCTTATGAAAGGCATAATTGGTCAGGAAACAGAAGCTGGTGTAATGTATTCCAGCTCGTAACAATACTACCTCATGAATAACGCTTTGGTTTATTTTTACTTCGCTTTTTAAACGTTATGAATATGTAGTACAATGCCTACTCTCAGTCTTATGAATGCATGTAAACACTCATTAATGTTAACAGGAAATGTGTGTGATTTTCAAGGGAAATGTAGACTTTTCCTTCTCCCTCCACACCCTATTTTGCTAGGCAGAGTTCGAGGGGAAAACCCTAGAGGCATCGTGCTTGGACTGGTGGTTTTGATCAGTTTTTGCTTCATACACTGTTTTACAGAAGAAATTTCATCTCATCTTTCCTACAGAAATATGAGATGAGACTCTTAGTCAACAGAGCCATGTACTGGGCTGAGCAGGATGCCAGCACATTCACAGTCCTGAACACTGGCAACCAAAAAGAGAAAGGGGCAGACCCCTAGAGGGAAGAGACTAGGTTTAAAAATCACCTTAGAAAACCCCAAAAAATTAAAACCATCTATTATCCCATTCCCCATTCTTGAGTCTCAAAGCTGTACAGGAGTCCTAGATTTCCCAGTATGATGTGAGGCTTTTCTAGAAAACCAACTTTTAAAGGAAAACTGAGATTGCCTTTTAATCCTAGAGCCGGGAGACATGAAACAATAAGGAAAGCATCAAATGTTGTGAGATTCATCATAACATCTCAGGATTTGGCAAGGTTGCAGCCCAGTTTATAGCAGGGAGAACTCATATCCCAAGCAAGTGTTATTTGCTGCTGAGCACTGCACTCCTGGGTCCTGCTGCTCCAGGACACTGCCTGAAGTCAACCGAGCTCCACTTGCGTGATACCGGATCAGCGCAGTGGTGAACCAGACCCCAACTTTTATTGACTTTTCAGGCAGTCTGCCACTTGGCAAGAGAACTTAGATTCAAAACATAAAAGCCGTTTTTTAAAGCATGCAGGATTCACTGGTAACAGCAACTGGAAAGCTGAAATTGAAACCAAAAAGGCACAGTACCACATTACCAATTCCCTGAGCCATCTTGTCCCTTTTACTGCTTTTTTAATCCCTATGCACTGATCACTAATCATTTTCTACTTGGACTGAGAAAATGAGAGTTAATGTTCCAGATTTTTTTTTTTTTTAATGATTATTTCATAGTAGTAATATTTTAGTCATGCAATCTTATTTTCTCACAGAACGGGTTGAGGTTGGTTTTTACTTTTTCAATACTCCAAACTATTTTGAATATTTTCAATATTTTTAACTTCTGGACAAGTGACAAATATTAGAACTATGAGTGGGATTGAGTAGCTTTTGCCAAATGGATTAAATCTCCTGAGAACTTTTTTGCTCCATTCATGGACAAGCAACCAACCATTATTTGCTGGAGTCTGTAACTGTACAGTTAAATTTTGGGTTTTGACAAATATTCATGTTTGAGACTTGGACATTTTCCTTCTTCAGAGAATTTTTTCAATAAAATTCTGTTGCTCCAGAAAGCAAAATGGAAAGTGCAAAAACATTGGGGAAGCAAACAAAATTAGCATTTTTATTGCAAATTATGTCTACCCTACAAGAAAAATAAAAAGAAGAGTTTTTTTATTCTTGTTTTGAACATCTTCAAATGCAGATATATAACACACACAAGCACAAACCATAATCTACAGTAGATTTTTAGATTTTTTTTTTTCACTGCAAGTGCTTCATGCAAAAGTGGGCATAAAGTCTTCCTTTATGTGCAGTTTGTTTCAATGAATCCCAGATTTATTTGTTTAGGTGTGGTGGCTCACTGTTCAGCAGCCCTGTGAGATGAGTTTGGTGCTTCCATTAAACTTTACTGAGGATAAGCACAATAAAACATGTCTTAGTGAGCACAGTTACTTGCTTCCATAATGGAGAGACCAGGTTCTAAATAGTGACAAAGGTTTGGTCAGATTTGTTTAAGATAAGCCAACAAAATAACACGGGGTTTCTGAGCTGCCTGTGGTTTACCTTTCCAGAGGTAAAAAGAGAAGTTGCAATAATACTGTCACTAATACCATCAAGTGGATGCTTGGGGTGTTTCACTTTCTTTTTTTTTGTCCGCTATTTGGGATAAAACCCCCAGCGATAAGAAAGAAGCCAAGTGAATGGTTTTCTCCTGGCCCTGTGTTCTCTGATTTGTCATGCAAAAAGCGACCCAGTAGTCTAAGAAATAACAACCAGGAGTATGCCCTTTCCAGATCATTGCTCTGTGCTGAAAAAAAAACGAGGTTGGTGGATGGCTTACTCATGCTGAGGGCAATTAGAGAGATAAATCTGATTGAAGACTTGCAATACCTTGAATGCCTGTAAGGACAACAAGACTGGGACCCTCTAAATATCCCATCCTAAATTCTCACTGTGACATCACTCTGAAGTAAAATATGGAAACCAGAATACATATATCTCAGATGGTTCAGATGTTTCCGCTGATTCAGAGACACCTGAAATAAGCCATTAAGATTCTATAAAAGAGAAAGAATCAGAAGTTACTTGTTTATTACTTGTTAATAATTTATTATTATTATTGATTCCTCTCAGTCAAGCATAATGTCTAAACCTGTATTTGTGTATCTGCAGATGGAAGGCTGCTGAAAAAACTGAAGGCTCAGGCAAAATACTGCATTAATAGTGCTGAGCAGAAAAAACAAAAGAGGTGCCCAAGATGGAAAATCAGTAAGTAAAAATAACTTAAGAAAATACATTTTAATTTCAAGGAGTTCCAGTTTGGGGTATGGCAAAGAGCCTGAGATCTGATTGTTGATCTGATGGCAAATTTTTTGTGGGGCTGGGACATGAAAGCAGATAATGTTTACGTGGCATATCTGACCCCCTATATGTCAATCTCATTTTATTCAGTGGAACATTCCTTTCCTCTAACATCCATGACTACTTCTTGTAAAGTCTGTGTTTATGCACTTGCAAGCATGCTGAGGGCTCTAAGAACTAATATATAATATAACAAAATAATAGAAGGTCTCATGAAGTTCAAGGCCTTCAAAGGCCTTGAAGAGTATGGAGATAATTTTTATTTTTTTTTTCTTTTACTCCATAACCTTCCATATCTCATTGGCAATATAATAGACAAGCTAAGAAGCAGGTCATAGTGGAAAAGAGCAGAAAGAGCAGAAATTTATCAAAGTGCCATTTCAGGCAACTCCAGAAAAGTATTCTTTTCACCCTTTACACTGGGCACATTCTACACACTTTTTACATAATCATTTCATTACTTGCATCACACACTGCAGAATAAGAAGGAAAAAGAAAGATCATTTATGAGGCAGTACTCTCCAAAATTAACATGCACTTTTCTGTTTTCAGAGTGGTTCAGAGACAAGGCAGGTGCCAGTTTTATAAGTGCTCATTGACTTTCCTAGATGTTCTATCTCATTAATAGACCAAGACAATAGTTCTAAATTTAACTGATTGGGAAACAGGAAGAAAGTGGTCTAAATACATTGTATGAAGGGCTATAATCTGTAAAGGCTACAAAAGGGCATTTTCTAGCTGAACATTTGCAGTGCTGTTTTTAACAACTCTGGCTCTTTAGAATGCACAAAGAAGCAGATAACAAAGCCTGGAGGCTAAAAAATTCCCTTTTCCATTACTATATCACTGGCCAGCACATGATGAAATTCAATTTGTACCCTAGACAGAGAAAAACAAATCCATTAAGATGATGATAAAGCAACTGCCAAGGTACAACAATTTGTGATATCGATGCTGGTTGTTATACCAAATCCAGAACATCACAGACTTTCAGTTCCCATTTCTGCCCATTAATTTAAATGATAAAGTCAGTGGTAATTGAATGCACTATTTAAAGTGAAACAATTACCAAAGAAAGCCCAAGAAACAACTTATTTTTTATGGGATTAAGCTGTTGACTGAAATATAGAAAGGGAAAAGTAAAAGTAGTGGTAAACCTGGCTGAAAGACTTGTTTACATCTCTGTAATTTCCTGTGTTTCATCTGGTTACGAACTCCAGAGACTGAACTATTCCTTTGGGCTTCAGCATGTTTCTAAGTTTTCCTTCTGTTCCCAAATATCTTAATTTAATGGCTAGTGTACGTTTTCTTAGAGCTTTTAGTTTTAAAAGCACAGGTTCTACCATTTTTCTGTTAATTTTGGCACCTTAAACAAGAAATTAAGACACCAAGGATTCCTGATTCCTTCCTAGGTGTCTGTATCCCACTCATGTGGTTACGTGACATTCAGTGCTGATGCAAATTTAATCCACAGACAAGCAACAGGTTGTTTCTTCATGTATAATTTATATTATATAATTTGTAGGTCCCTCAGCTCTTTCAGAGTGTCTCTGTCTCCTGTTTGTGGGAAGGCTTGTCTTTTATACAATCCCTCCTCTGGAGCTGGCGAACTATTCCTGTACTTTTTCACTAACTATGAGAAAAAGTGTCTGGTATCCCACAGTGAAGGGGAGACTGTCTCAGTCCTGAGAGCATTTAGGTATAAACTAAATATCTAAGCGCCCAGCCAGAGGTGAGCTTTCAAAGAATGAAGGATTGAACTATATACTCTGTGTCACAAAAAGAGTAATCAAGAGGGCCTGTCTCAATCTGCTAGTCTTTCCTTCCTGCTTGCCTTCCTGTCTTCCTGCCTTCCTGCCTCCTTTTAGTGTCTTGTTCTCACTCTTTTCCTTTCTGAATCAAGGATTCAAACATTAATTTCATCTAATATTTTCTTGTCAACTTATTCAGTACATTAGGCTGCTTTGTGTACTGGTTATTGATTATATTCAGACTCCATAGTGAAGATAAAATAATCTGACATTAATGAAAAGCATTCATCACACAGGGAATCTCTCCAGTGCCCCTTTTCTGTGTGCTGTGCTGCTTTGACACTTGCTGTATACAGGTAACTACATTTGCCTTCTGTTACAGAGCAGTGACAGAAGTAGAATGCTCATCATAAGAAGAACTAACAACACTGATTTGATTTTGAGTGTCTTCAAGCAGTCTGTTGTTTTGGTACAGCTAATTTTTGGGATTGTTACTGTTAAACATCTCTTTTAGTATGCCAGGTGTGAGAGCACATATTGTAACCATATTTGCAAGTGGGAGAATGTGTCTTAGTGGACCAAAGATTGCTTCCAAATCTTTCCCGCAATTGAATTCTCCCTGAGGCCCTCCTACTCAAANTTTTTTTTTTTTTTTAAATTTTCACAGCTGTTGAACACTGGGAAATTCCTTTGACTCTGTGAGTGCTGTGCAATTCAGGTCACTTATTTTTAAAATTGTGAAATGAATTTGTGACACTAAATATTATGTATTGAACTTCAAAACTTATACCTTTATATGAGGGAAATCACAAACTACTTGTTCCTGTTGTGAGACAACATTTGCATAAAGCCAAGCACTTAGATAATCCCTGGGCAGGCAGTGTGAAGTACAGTGTGTGTTGACTGCATAGCCTGGAATGCCACCCCCTTACCAAGTTCAACCTGGAATTAAGGTCAGCTTGAGAACTAGGTATTAAACAAAGAATGCAGATGCTCTAAATGGAAAGTTTACTGTTTTAGCAGACTGCACTCAAGATCCTGGAGATTTTTACTTCACCTATTGACTTAAGCATTACAAATCTCCACAGTCCCCACATCCTTTTTCAAAGAGGCATCTGTTTCTCATGGTTCATTGAGGTATTAACCATTTCAGGCACCAGGTGGTTTTTATGATCAGATTTAATGCCTGACCCTACAGCCCTTACGTGAAGACTATTATACTGTGCAAAGTAGCTTTAATAACAATGAGAGGGAGAGGAGGGAAATGGCTTGTTTATTGTCCATCCATGTCTTTGATATCATATGGAGTTGATTAGACAAAACCTGTAGCTTGTTTTCTTCAAACCCAATCAGCTTTGCACACCCAGCTTGAGATGTGAAGGTCTAGCTGAGTTTCTCCCTGCCATGCAAAGCTGCAGAAGCTCAAAGACTAAGGTCTGAAGGTTCACCTGCAGAGCCTGCTGCACGATGTCAGCAGTCCTGCCTGTGACACCCACTGTGGCTGCCGTGAATTACGCTACCACCTCCACAAACTGCTGCTGCTCAGGAGGAGAACAGGCGTACGAGGTGCCGGGTGCCAGCTGCTCCTCTGGCCTCTGAAAGCTGGCTCCAGAGAAACTGATGGTTTCTATGACCTTTCCTTAAAACTCTTCGCTCCTTGTTTGCTCTGGGTGAGGGCTTGCTCAACTTGTCCAGTTGCTGGTAACCTACCCCATGTCACTTCAGTGTTTCAGCTTTCCCAAGGGAGGATGGCTTTGTAAAGCACTCAAAGCACGTGCCCTTCCTCTGTAGGTGAGGAGCAGGGAATGGATCTTGCATCCTAGATCACAGAATCCTAGTCCTTGATGCAGCACCACAAGATGTATGGTGTCAAGGCAATGCCCAAAGAGAGCAATGAGGTGTATGAATTCTGGCTTAAGCATTTTAAGTTGTTCTCTTTGTCTTCTAAAAGTTCCTTAGATTTGAATGGAAATTATGGAGTCATATTTTCCATGGGTATCCTTTGAGATATGTGGGTTTTTTTGTTTTTCTTTAGGACTCATATATCCACTCCTAATTCAATTCTGTAGGCTCAGCAGGGACTGTAGTTTTATCAACATAGATTATCTTCCTAAAAAGAGGCAGGGCCTTGGTGAGACAAGCAAGGGAAGCCTGTCTCTATAATGATTGTGCTTTGGATAATAAAGAGGAATTATATCCCAAATGATAGCTATCAGCCTGGCAATATTCAAACCCTCTGGAAATGAATGGACAAATTAGAACAAAATGGTTATTTTCCTTTTCAGTTATTTATCTAAAGGCTTTTCATGGTACATGATACAACAGTTCAGTGAAAGTTCAGTTTTCAAACCACAGAATTTGCTGTATTTATAAAACTGAAGAGATGAATAGTATTTTTCTCCTGACTAGTATAGCATTTTCTCCTGCTTGGGCAGAGCCCAAGTACTCGCAGTTAATAGATGAGTCCTTAACTTGTCTGTGCTCTGTGCTCAAAGCAGGTGAAACACACTGGGGTAGAGAGGTAAGAAACTTGAGGAAATGAAGAGTTTAAATCAATGAGATGTAAGAAGGCAATACAGGGTAGCTGGGAAGAGGCCTGACCTAGGCAAGAAGGGGAAGACTGCTTTTCCGGCCACAACTGAGGACTTCATGTTCTCTACTTTATTTCTTTTTTGACTTGCAGTGTCTCTTTAATCTGAAAACCAGAAAATGGAAGGTGATTTACAAAAGTTATTCTCGTTGCTTAGGAAGAATGTTGAGAGCTTTGTTGCTGTTAGCACATGAAAGCTACTTGAAGTAGCCAACTGCTTTGTCGCGTGAAAGCATGTTCCGCTCAGAAGGGAAATAGTTTGTATTTTCTAGGAAAGAGATTGTATCCTAATGATGTTTAGAGAAAGAAAGGAAACTGGCAAAAAGCAAAATATAGCCTAAGAGTAAATGACAGGACTTGTGGTTTTGTTACAGTAGTTCCTTGTTAAACTAAGTTCTTCCAGAAAATTATGTTTTGTTGGGGATTGTGAAATGTCTGACTTAATGAGAAACAAGCACTCTGCCAGGGGCCCTACAAAGACACTAACCAGTGAACAATGTCTTCTACCAACACCACCACCGTCAACTCAAATGCAGGCAGGTCAGGGAGGACAAGAGAGAGCCTGTTGAAAACCAGAAAATGAGATGGAGCAGTGGGAGAACACTACAGACAATATAATTGGGTTTAGTTTTGTTTAGTGTCATTAGTTGATCTTTCTTCTAGTTCTGCCTTCTTGGTTCAGGGGATGAAACATCTGTTAATTTGAGGGAAAAACAGTAAGATTTCTTAAATAGTTATGGAATTTTCAGAAATTCTTCAGTCAATGTCTGACAAGCTAACCTATATTAGAATATATATAATTATTTGTTTCTATGAAACTCACAAAGCATATAATAATTACAGAGGAAGGAAAATAACAGATAGGAAGGAACACCAAGTGTCAGAATGTTTGAGTTACTAAGCTATGCTAAGATTAAGATCAAGACCAAGCTGTAGAGACAAAATATAAAGCAATAAGAAAAAATGATAAAACAGATACAGGAAGTAAAAATGGGTATCTGAAAGACCTTGAATGTCAGAGCCAGACAAAAACCCCCTGATCTAAACATTGGAAAGAAACAAAAAGTATGAAGAGGAAGGTAACATGGCATGAGTATGTATGCAGTAGGTAACGTAAAAAAATAGCTTGGATTCCAAAAATGTTCATGCTAAAAAGTAGCTGATAATGTGTCGTGCATCTAGAAAACAGTTAAAAACAAAGAACATAGAATATAGCTGTAGGTATATTTATATTCTATATAAAAAGGACCTGTGACTGCAAATGTGACTACAAATTTCAGTGAATTTTTAGTGTCACAAACCATATAAAACCTATTCATGAGGTGATATCTTTTTCAGCACAAGTGTGAAGATCTGCATGTTTATCTAAAAACTTCATTGGCATGAATTTTTCTCTACTCTGGGAATGGGAACTTCAGTAAATTCTGCATCCATTAAAATTCAATAGAGAGGAAAATCATAATGTGTATATTGCCAATTTTTGGGGGTTTTTTTCAATATAACAATATTGTAATAAATATCAGGATATAAACCCATAATATAAATAAAAATATAATTTATGTTTACATATAGTAAATCTATATATTAGTACTTAAGGAGAGTAACATTTAATACAGGTAATGGTATTTTTAACATAATAGGAGGTTGGCACACAGAATGATTTGCAAACCCCTTGATTCTGCTTATTGCTAGATGCTAATTTATTTATGTGCCAGTGGTGACAACAACTGCAAATCAAACTCTCATTTTTCAAGGTGTGACAGGCCCTGATTTGGGCTGCTAATAGAAACTTGTTTCCTGCAGACCAGGAAAATGCCACCGTGTGTTAGCAGTCTCAGGGCCTCGCTACCTGATCCCAGGCATGGACTGTAAAATTACAACCAACTTAGTCACTGAGGCTGAACCAGCTGAGGGGTCACTACCCAGCTGCACAGTCCCAGCCAGGATTTGTGGGAGTGCAGCAGAAGTGCTGCGTCTTTAACCCTGCGCCGTGATACAATGCAGAGGGCTCACAGTGCATAGCAGGTTTTTATGGCTTCGTGAAAACGCTACGTGGGAAAAGTGTGGTTCCCAATGACCTTTCTAACGTTATTGACCACTGGGATTTACCAGCTGCTCTTTCCTCTCAGATTTGAGGGCTGTAATTACGAGTGGCTGTAAAAGATGCACCAGGAGAGCAGCAGAAGTTCAAATGAGGGCCTCAGGAGACCTGTCCCAGGAGAAGAACACTGCCTAGGGCAATACAGTGCAGTATTTTAATTTATGAATTAGTAGAAATACAATGACAAAGATGACAAACCATATCAATTTTATAGGTTTAGGAGGTATGGAGACTTCAGCAAAGCATCCAAATATTCCTTAGTTTATCAAACTTTTTCTAGCTCTTTTATGTTTATTATACACACATGCTCGTAATTCAGAGCATCAAACAAGCATTTCTTTCTCAGATCCTTGGTAAAAATGGTTTTGAAAGTTCCTTCAGTACTTTTATTGTATATTTGTAAGGACAAAAAAAAAAGAGCATGTTTTGGGTTTATCGATGTTAGTAGCTTTCTGGGACTATAGAATTGCAATATAGAGGCATTGCTAGAAAAGGACAAAGGACCCTTGTGCAGAATATGCCTTTATTTTGCTCAGTTTAACTTTCCCTTGTTTTTCTTAGCATCAAAATTCATTGATTTACAGAAACTACAAACTCTTTCAATGCTTTCTTAAATCTGCAATCATGACTAAGAATTCATGAGGCAATCAGTTGTGGCTATTTGTTTCAGACAATCTTTCTGTCCACCATTATAGGTGCAGATGATTTTACCCTCTTAAATAGCTCATGTTCAACCTCTATAAAATGCAGAAAACTTTTCAACTCTTGTGAATAAGATGTGTGTTTGTTAAGTGCTTGATGACTTTTTATATTTCTTGGGAACCCCGACCATTTTAATGAGCTACGAAATGGTGAAGATTTGTGTGTTGCCCAAAGCCAAGCTGTTTAATTTAAGGTTTTCCTATAGCTTATGCACAGATTTGAAATATGTTCTTGGTTATTTGTTGTTGTTGGGTTTGGGGTTTTTTTTTCCACTTCTGGCTCCACTCCTTTTAAAGCTTAGTGCTAAAGTTTCCCCAGGCAGCATTTTCCAAAACAGCTCAATTTGTTGGTGTCATAGGCTTGCTCAGCACACACAAGACACATTATTCCTTATTTATTTTGAGTTCCAGTATAAACACATTTGCAGCATTAGGACCAGCTCCCTTCTGCATGCCTGTGATTTCTGCTTGGTGAGTGCCAAGCTGCTTCTGTAAACCTAAGGGTGTAGCCAGAATCCACTTTGGGTGGCTTTAGAAACCCAGTCTGTCATTCACCTTGTGTCTAGCAATATTAGGAAATACAATTCATGTTTGCAGAAGAAGATTCTATGTATTCTCACATACTTTCACTTCAGCTGAAACAGGGAAAAGAAAAATGGTCCTGGAGTCATTTACAAAGAGATGCTTAAGATGCAAACGGCATGGGAGGTCATTAATTCTGTATTAACACTAGGACATAAATCCAGGCAGAGAACAGGTCAGAAGAAGCAACTGCAGACACCACAGGCACAGACATTCTGCCTGCTGCCTTCTTGTGTACGTTCACCTTTTCTCCATGTCTGGCTGCAACACCACCAGAGCAGGCAAGTTCATTGCTGCGCTAACTGTACATAGCTCATTGATACTGTACACCAGTTCACCATTTCACAAGGAAAGCTGGTATTTGGGGGGCTTTTTTTTGGTGTGTATTGGAGGGGAAATAGGTAGAAAAGATTGCTTGTGTGATGCAGTGTCCAGTGATTTAGAGACTGGATGTTTGCTCATTCAAAATGTTTGCCATTAGCACTGCATAATGTAGCCCACAGTCCGTGCTATGACTATTAAGCCACTCAGGACAAAAAACCAAAGAGGTTTTCTAAGGTGAGTAAATTCCTCAGTTTTGTATTTGACTTTGCAGGACACTACTGCACGCTTAAACGTTTCCTTCTCTATATCTTTCCTGAGAAAGAGGTCCAAGGAGGCACACAGGCTTTGAGACATTTCAGCAGGTGTTTTCTACACTTAGGTAGTAGAGTAATAGTGGATTAGAAAGACAATATGTGTTTGGGCCAGAATTTCAGCTGGCATGAAGAGATATATTTCCACTGCAGTCAAAATCTGGCCTTACACTATCTAAGCACTTGAAGTCTTCAAGACTTGGCTGCAGATCTTGAGAACAAGCTTTGTTGCAAGACTTTCAACATTGAATGCTTGCACTTGGACCACAAAAAAAATCCTTTCGTACAGTATTTTGGCACTTCACCTTCTAGTTTGGGCCAGAATCAAGATGTACATGAACATGGAAAATAAATTTTAAAGCAATGGAAATGTTCAAATGGAAACTTCAGATGGGTCTGTGCTAATGTTTAGTTTGAGGGAAAACTTCTGATCATAGTTATTTTTATGTGTACTGTTTCATTCATCTGTCTTTCAGTAGTGGTCATTTCGAAATGAACTGAGTTTGAAGCTCCCAGGAGGGAAAAGATAATCTTGCGGTTAATGCACAGAACTAGGAGTCAGGAGTTCTGGCTTTTTATACATCTAGAGTGATTTTAGGCAGCTCACTTAAGCCCTGATTCAGCAAAGTATGTAAGCATGGGAGTAACTTTAAGTACATGAGTGGCCGTGTTAAATCTAGTAGTGCATTTAGCAGCACCACACAGCCACGGAGCACTGTAAACAGTTTTTTTAATGATGAATAAACAACTGTTATTCCTCACGCTCTGTGCTGGAGCTCTGATAAACAACAACAGAATGCACAGGGCAATGGAGCAGTTCCCAGCACAAAAATGAATACTGATAAGTATGCAACACCGGGCAAACTCTGAAAAGACCCCTAAATCTTTCCTGGCTCTTGCCTGAACAAAACCCTCCTGTGTAAGGTCTTCAGGCATCCATCTGAGTTTCTGAGGGGATTTTTTTATTTTCTAATGGAGTAACCAAATAGCAGCCTAAAAGCAAAAAATCTAAATAAAGCGTATTCAGATGGAAAATGCCTACAAAAGAGTTGTAGGGAATGGCTCTAAAGTGGTGAAAGAGCTAAGGAAACAGTTCCTTCTGTGAGGAAGAACATTTGTGTCAGGGGACTCTTGGATAGGGTCTGGAGTTTCATAAACACCAGTGCTGATTGTCAGAACTTCCTTCTCAAAATACTGAAAATAGTTTTATGTAGAAATGCATAATAAAGCACAGGGAGTGAGGGGGTGCATGATCCATCACTCTCCTTTATTACTCTGCTCAGGAACTGCAATGGTTAGTGTGAAGTATGTTGTTTCTCCCAG